>JANRGW010030145.1:0-14785 GCA_024733675.1 Psilopsiagon aymara
GGAAAAAAAAAAAAGCCCAAAACCCAGCCAAACAAAAAAAACCCCACACCAACCTAATCTGTGTTTTACTTGCATTTTTTTTTCCTCCATCACAGATTGTGGTTCTAATGCTGTAGCTTTAGATCAGAGCTTGGGTATGTTCAAGACATTTGACTTTCAGCATCTCATTGTGGTGAAAGGTTAAGACTCCCAAACAGGGTTTGTAGATTCCTCTCTGTAGTATGAATGAAGAGATCCTGTCACCTTGATTAGATGCCCAAAACTAGACATTGTCAGTCATCCCCCAAGTAGACTGAGTGGTATTTTGGCTTGGTCTCTCTGTGTTGTATTTATGTCAGTAGGAGATGTGATACATCAGTCAGTTCAGGATTGGGCTATATCACTTTTGTGCCATTGTCCCAGGGAAATGCTGGATAGGGGAGCTTTCCCATTGCAGGGTGTGTGTGTGTTATGTTGTGCACCAAACTAAAAAATGAAGAAGCTGTTGAAATTATTATTGTCTGGTAATGCTTATCATGGCTATTTATGGACACTTGTGGGCAAAAGCAAAGGCTTGAATGTGTGAGGATTGATGAGGTGAGTGCTAAAACAATCCTTGAAACAATAAATGGAATTAGTATTTCTTTTTCGTTTGGATTTTTTTTTGTGCTTTCTCTTTCAGTTTGAATCCACGCTGTTTCCTATGGTGTCCGTAGTCTAGAGATCAGCGCTTTTTTTGGTGTGTGTGCAGTTGGATAGCCCTGTGCTGGTTTGTGGTTGCACCTCCTTTTGTGCTAATGCGGTGCTGGCAATTATGTAGTTGGTTAGTGCTATTTCAAAGCTCATCTTTGAGTCGTCAGAAATTGAATGTGAAGGCCTATTTATTGTTAAAGGTTTGTTCATCTTTTACAGTGGTAACATGCCAACTGATGACAGGTTAATATTGCTAAGATTATAATTACTGTGACTTTCAATAAAATTACTGATAAGATGTAAATTTCACCACAGTTTACTCATTTCAGAAACTTTAGAATTTAGGCACTGTAGGATTTTTTTATTAGCCCAGAGGTCTTAATGAAAGAATTATTTTTAGAAAGTGATGCTCTCTGACCTAGGCTGGTTTTTACTGAGGAGCCAAATAGGAAGTAAATGCTTAATTTTGTTTTGGTGTTTTGGGGGAGCAAATTGGAAATACTAATAAGAACTGTAACAGAATATTCTGAAATACCTTTTATTTAATCAGGAAACTGGAATGGCAGTCTTGGAAATCTGGTCTGCAGGAAATTAAGTATTTAGGCTTTGTTTTTATTTAACCACATTATAATATTACTTTAGAGCTTGGAAAGAGTCCAATATGTTTTTAGGCACTTCTGTTAAAACAAAGATTACAGTTTTGATATACTGAGATGGGCAAATTTGTCACATAAATAAATCTTTGGGAGGGAAGTACATATAGACAGTAGTTACGTGTGTACGTGTATTTTTCTTTTTATGCAGGTGCTTGCACACACATACACAGATGCACTGAGAGCAAATAAATAAGGAGCTGTTCAGTCTTAAAATATGCTTGAAGTGTTGTCTTCTTGTATTAAATGAAAGCCATGAAAATTGGTACTACCTTGTTAGGAACACAGAAAGACAATATTTGTGGTAGTATGTGTGCAATATAGAGACACTTGGAAAGCAATCAAGTTCAGGCCTAACCAATATCTAATAAAGAGATGAAGTAACTAGACTATGAAGAGCGGCTGGTTGTTTGCTTCTAAGAGCTAGCATGGGTTTAGATCCCTGTTCCAGTCAAACATCAGGTCTGTTCTGCAGCAGACATTTGATGTGACCTTGAGTATTTCATTTAACATCGCTGGTTGTCATTAATATAGCACTGCATAAGGATGACCGAGTGTGTGCTAAATGTGCATACTTGACTCAAAAGCTCTTTCTCAGACTTTGTAGCCCTACAAAGAACCATTTTTTTTAAATCAAGGTGGAGCCCAAAGTATTGTGACTTCCCTCTTTTGGGTGGTTTCTTGGGAACGGGTTCATGTATCGTCCACATGGTACATCTTTGTCTCAGCCATGCTCTTAATGCTTAGACTATATATCTCAAATGAGAATAGTGTGACAAATCCTTGTTTTATGATTGATACAATTTGTGAGAATTAATGTAGTAAAGTGTATGTAGGGACTGGATTAGTACCAAAGTGTTGCACTACATTGTAACAAACTGTTTTTTGTGTATTTTCTTTATGTTTTGACCACATCAACCTGCTGGAAGTTGTTTTGCCCCTGAACAGAACAAAGGTGAGAGAGAATATTTTCACTGAGAGGAAAAATGTGAGTCATAATATCCTTTGCTGAGACCAATTTCAATTTTGATGCAGAAACTCCTGTTTACAGGATGTTTACAAGATATAATTTAGTTTCATAGGAGTCTATGCGGAGTTCCCTTTGGTTTAAATTTCACATTGATTAAGTTTTCTCGTAAGGGTTTTGAGCTTTTCTCAAAGATAAAAAAAAAAAAAGTATTCTGGATGTCATCTTGTACCACCTCAGTCCATGAAATTTAATAAGATTAGATCAGAGACTGTAAAACAGTGTAGGGCAAGATGAAACTGAGCTTGTTCAAACTCCATCGAAATGGAATTTTTAGTAGAACCTGAATCGGCCAGACTTTCTTGTGGCTTTGTAGTGAAACTGGCATCTTGATACTGAAAGTTCTTCGCTCCTTCTCCTTCCCCCCTTCAAGTGCCTTGGTATTTGATTTTTCTTGAATGCCTACAGACAGGAGCCATGTGAATGTATGATAATTTATGTTTTCATTTAAAATAATGTAAATTTCCAGCTTCTGCTGTTGCTGAAAGAAAAAACTGACTAGATCATACACTTAATGGCTCAGACTTCACAAAAGCAGTGAGTTCAAGCCCTTATTAAAAATTTATAGACTCATAGCTGGAAGGGACCTTAAGATCATCTAATTCCAGCCCTCTGCCATGGGGAGGGACACCTCCTGCTAGACCAGGTTGCTCAAGGCCCTGTCCAACCTGGCGTTTGCAAGCCTGTGCCCTATTTTGAGGCTTCAAACATTTTATTACTGCAACAACAGATTTTTCATATTGGCAAAACTTGAACAAAACAAATATGATGTTATTATAAAAGGCTGACATATTTAATCCTTTTTATAGCCACAGCTTCTCTGCAGTCACAGGAGTATGTTATCTTTGAACAAGCATATTTAGACCTTGTTCAATATAGAAGTAATCAAAATGCTTGGGAATAATTTCCTGTTTCCTATTGGTAACAAACAGTGGCACCAGATCTGTTCAAAGTCTCCTGTAAAAAACTACTTTAAGCACATGCATTAAACTTGACAGATTTTATATTTAAATTATAGTGTGTTATAAATATATCAGTAATATCTGCCACATTATATTGTTAGCTTTGTAGTTTGAGGAAGCTTAACCTGGCATCTAAGTGATTTCATGGAATGAAAACTTGGCCAAGGTTACAGTTTTTTGTGCCCACAGTCAAGCAATCCTTACAGTTCACTGGCAGTATTTTAGTATAGTTTGGCTTGTGTGTAGTTTTAACAAACCCCATATAGTGGAAAATGAGAAACATCAGTATGTATGCATCTCATAGCAAGGAAAGATGGCTTTGAAACAAAAATCTGTTTTCTTCTATAGAAGAAAAAATGTTTTTCACAGACATTGCCTTTCCTTTTCCATACTAGAACTGTGTCTATAATTTTAATAACTATCATTTGCCAGTAGGTGACCTTACAGAAATTAGATATTACTGACATTGGGCTGTTGTTGATGCTATTTATATGTAGCCTGGCTTGTTCTTTTCAAGTTCATGAACAAGGAAGTATGATGACAGAAGCAGGAATGTGCGTATTGGTCTGGTTCCTATGTAAATATGAAAAATATCTGCGGAATAATAGAAAGGAACATCGGAAACTAGTTAAGAGTGAAATCAGTCCTCTAGTCCCAGGCTTTGCTGTGACTGAGGCACTGTCTTTCCCTTTCTGTCCATGGTTATTCTCTGTATCCCCAGCTGTTTTCTGTAGAGAGGTGTGAGCCTTTACACACCACTCTAAT
This sequence comes from Psilopsiagon aymara, assembly GCA_024733675.1. NCBI lineage: Eukaryota > Metazoa > Chordata > Aves > Psittaciformes > Psittacidae > Psilopsiagon > Psilopsiagon aymara. Next base: position 4,080 of record JANRGW010030145.1, read on the forward strand.
GAATTTCTGTAGATGTTTAAGTGTGTCTTACAAATTGCAAGGTGGAAGGTTTGCTTAGTATAACATTTTTGAAGGAGAATAAGTTCCTGCTGTAATGTTAAAAACATATTCTTAAAAAGCAGATGCTTCCTAAATGCAGGCAAATTAGATGCTGCATTTGGGGCCAGATGACTGCTTAACTTCTAAATATTGATCTCAACATTTGCTGAGAGGGAGGAAACAACTTTTAAAATAGGTTCAGGTGGTCTTGTGCAACCCTCAAGTGTTATACAGAAGTATGTTCTTTCCATCTGATTATTGTTGTATTGAATGGAAGAAATACACATGCATTGAAAGTATGTTAGTGTCTGAATACCCAGCATTTAAACCCTTAAATAGGTACAGTGACCTGCATAGAAGCAGCCTAAAATGTCTGTATTCTTTTAAGACTGGAAAACAGTTGTAATAATTGTATGTCTCCTACCATGGCAACCCTTTATTTTAAGGGGATTGTTGCAGTTTACGCTCACATTTCAAGAAATGGGGCAAGACTGAAAAGTCTTTGACCTGTGGAAATCCTACCTGCACAAGGATATTGTTTTACAGCCTATAGAATTTTATTAAAACAAAAAGATTTTGTTACTGCAAGACTTGTTCATTTAGAGTTGGCTGTATGTGGCAAATGCAGTTTATCTTTGGTGTCTGAAGTTTGCTAATCCCCTTTGCCAACACAAAGTCACAGTGTGACGGACATGACTTCTGAACTCTGGAATGTTTGTAATGGACTCTTAGACTGCTCCAAGGTCATTCACCTCTGTTATGGACACTAATGAATTTGTACAGCTACTAAAGCTAAAGCGGAGTTTGGAACTGGTTTTGTAGGCTTGTTCTCCCCTCTGTTGTAAGGCTTGAATTCCTGTTTTCTAGGAGAGCAGGATATTGAAAAAAATTTAGTATTTTGCAAGTAATGCTTGTACATTCTGATTTCTTTCCACCTTCCATGCACCTCTGATGTCATTGCTGCTTTCACCAACAAAATCAGATTTTATGAAACAGACTATGATGTCACCATTTGTGTTTTCCTTATGTAGTAGTTGCTCATTCTTTATTCCAGTCTTCATGTGATTTTCACCACCCTTCAGTGATAAAAGTAGTAGTAAATCCGTACATAAGAAAGGGCAAAAATAAGAATTTTGGGAATAGCATTTCAATATGAATGTCATTGCTTGCTGCTGTGATTTCCCAGAATAATTACGGTGCCTGTGCAGTGTCTCTCCCATCAGTAAGACGTGAAGATAGTCAGATTCGTTGCAGACCTGTAGTTGCCTTATCTTTTGAAAGTAGCTTTCTGGAAAGTGTACTTCATGGATGCTTTACTGTCCTTGTCAATCATCCTGGAACACTGTTTCCAAGACAAGATACTGGACAGAACCAATTAAACCAGCCCGAAAGTAGATCAGGTGCAATAATGTTAACAGGATCATCCTGTACTGTTAAGTGCTTGACTTCTGTTGAACAGTGCTTTTTAAAAAGTGGGCTTCCAGTTGTTGTTGCTTAACCTTTCAATTGTGCCAGTTCCTTAGAGCAGCGTATACTTCTGTGTTATTCAGGAGCCAGTACAAGCAAACCATGATGTACTTTCTGTGAAGCTAATGTATTAGGAGTTTAAAGCCTTGTGTTTTTGTAGTTGTATGAGTTTGAAATTCTGCACTGCGATAAACCAGCCAGGGAAAACAGTACTTAAGAAAAGCTTCAGGCTTATTTCTGCACTATGAGTCATTGTGAAAAAATTGGTTTGTCTTATTTACCTTCTCCTGCAGTGCAGCTTTGCTGAGCAAAATATAACTGAAACTTGGAACCACATCCCTCAGAAAATGTTTTCTATAGAGTTGTTCTTCTCATGTTAAACTTTCGGTTAACTATTTTACAAGTAGGTATGGAAAGTCTTACCTGTCAGGTGTTTGGTCTTTTGAACTGTCAGATGTTTTAAGTGCCGTTCTGAGAGAGAATTATTCCAGTCTTGTTAAATAAATCTTAATAATCTAAATGAAACCATTGCCATTTCATATACTGGTGGCCTCTGCTACCTGTGCCACTACTCTCTTGATCATCAGTGGTGCAAAGGGGAAGAAGTCAAGTCCTCAGTTTCACCACTTGCATTGTGTTCCAATGATCAGGTTTCCAGTGTTTAACTTACAGCGCTGTGGCAAGAATGAAACTGGCCTGGTAGAAACTGCTGTTCCTGAGTTTTGTGAATGTTGACATGGGAGAAATTATTTTCCTTCTTTTTCTTCCCCTCCCCTCCCTTTTTTCTCTGCAGGTTTTCTGATTCCTTTTTCTAGACTGGATCTGATGCAAAACGGTTTCATCTTGGATAAGTCTTCTAGGTCCTTCTTCTGGTTTCTCAAATACATAATACATTGCTTTGATGTTCCTGTCATAAAGCAGATTCCAATGACAGCAGTTGTGTTTAGAAATGAGAAGCACTGTCTGCAGGATTTTGTAGCATATCTCACTGCGGCAACAAATATTGCAGGTTTTGAGTGTCTGTAGTTTTAAAATGCTAGTAAATGCAAATTAAGTTAGGTTACTGTGTTACGAAATTATTTCAAGATGTTCTGTTGGAAAATGTTGAAAAGGTGTATTTTTTGAAAGCATTTTGGTGTAGTGGAAGTGTTCCTGGCCATGGCAGGGCAGTTGGAACTAGTAGTATTTAAAGTTCCTTCTGACCCAACCTATTCTGTGATTCTATGATCTTCTATTTCTTACCAGCCCTGAAGGCTGTTGAATTTTTTTCCCAGTTTGTTGTTATAGTGATTTCAGTGTGATTTGAAGCTATGCATTATTGGTTTGAGAATTATCCCAGTCATCATGTTGCTTGGTGCTCTGGCCATGGTGTTGGTGTTACCTACCAATACTGTGGCAGCTGTTTCACTTCCCATAGAAGTTACAGTTACTTGTAGTGGAGTCCCACTTTCCAGGTAAGTATCCGTTGCAGGCTGTTGAACATTTCTCTTGTTCTTTGCCTCAGCCTTGAGTAACTCCACTGGAAACACTGAAGAAACTAAAGCATTACCCCATCTTCAAATCAACTGTATTTGCTTGAGAACATGAGTGAAAATTTCTTGCGGGATGTTGGAATTTCCACGTCTTGGATATAAGCCCTCATTCTGGGCACTGAGGAAGAGGTCACTGATGGTATCCAGTATGTTAAGTTTGTCTTTTATTTCTTTTCTTCTATTTCAAGTGCTTTGAAATAGTTATTCTCAGCTGGAATGCATTTTAATATGATCACTTCTGTGGAGCCAACTCTTGTAATCAATAAAAAACATCAGTAGAAGTGGCAGTAAATTTTTAGCTGTTGTCCAACAGAACAGGGGCTGATATGTGTGTTTCTAAGATGTTACCCGATAAGGAGGATGTAGAACTGTATGAATCCACATCTTGCTTCAGTGTTTATCACAGCACGTAGCATTACAAACTTACTTCAATTTTTGAACAAATTTTCTACAAATAGCTCATTCACATAAAGATTTGCAAAGTTCTTTATTGAATAAAACCCAGAGGAGCATTGAATTCTGTAGAAGTTCATGCTGCAGGACTGAATTCTTGGTTACATTACTGCACCTAGTTTAAACTTTACTCCAAATTTAGACTTAATGTGCATTTTTCTAAAAATATTGTAGAATATGTTCAGCCCATAAAAAGAGGGAGAAGTGTCAGTGCTCAGCAGCATTGCACAGTTATGTTCCTTAGTAACTGGATGAGTTGTGTGAAGCAGCATGAACACACCTGGAGAAGATGCTTGTATGCTTTAGTATTAGCTTTTTCTCTAGTTATGATTTCCAACACCTTTATAGAGTAAGTGTACCTAAAAATACTCAGTTTATATTTGAAAATATCCTGGTAGTATTCAGTAATGGATTCCCCAGTTAACTCTGATTGCCAGAATTTTCTATAAAGATAGCTAAAAAAAATAGTTTTTGATGATGTGCATGTTCCCTGGAAGCTGCTGTGCTTTCCTACAGCTTTCTGAACAGTCTCCATTCTGCTTATTTCCTTTTTAAGGGATTGGGTCCAGGCCAAAGAGCACCATTATGCTTACATGGGCCTTGATTCTTAAACACATGCCTAGCTAAGCAAGTAAGCCGTCCCATTGAAGTCAATGGGATTACGTGCATATTTGGACTTACATGCAGGCTTAAGTGTTTTGATGAATCGAAGCTTTGCTGACTGGCTGAGTATTGCAACACAAAAAAGCTTTTCTAAGCACAGATATACTAAGGAAAAATGCTTAACTAATGTATCTCACATGGATAGAATCAGAAAGACATTTAGTAGGGAAAAAAGTTACACTAGATGGAAAAACTAGTAGTTGAAAACACAAAATCCTTAAAGAATAATGAGCATTGCTGCACTGAAATAAGAAGTCCAGCACATGCTTCATTTTTTAGTGTATATCAGTGAGAAGTAATTGCAGTCACCTAATATGGAAAGTTACGGTAACAGTAGCTTATCATTCCTCAAACGGTATCATTCGAAGAGCTGGCAATTATTCACATGGGACTGACTTTTGGCTCTGTATTTTTACTGGACTACTGCAAACCAGCAATTTCCTTGAGTGATCTTGCTTTCTGAGTGTAAAGTTTTCTTTGGCTTCTCAGTGATTCCCAAGCAGCAATCTGCATTCAGACAAACAAAGCAATACTGTAACTGTTTTCCATCAAGAATTCACCCAAACTAAGAAGCAAGTAAGTGTATTTCTGAACTGGAGCCTTTAAGAGAGATCTCACAGAAGTCTAATGGTCAGCATATACAGTGGTATTAAGATGAAGTGAGCAAGGTTGCTTTCAGACCAAAGCCTTGCATTGACATAGTTGTGAGAACTGACCTTTGTATGTTGACCTTGAAGTAGTTTCACAGGTTTCCTTTGATTCTGTATGTGGCAGAGAAGTATCTGACCCTACTTGGGAGGGGAAGGCAAAACGCCGTAACAAGGCAAAAAAAGTCGCTTGATCCCTACAGCTTGCTGCTTCTCTTCTCTTGCTCTCTTGGAGTTACAGCAGAAGCAGTAACAATGGCCAGAAAGAGGTGAGAAAGAACCCCCTTCTGTCCAGGTTGCTCAAATAACTTCCTGAACAAGGAGAGGAGAGATCTGTTTTTTCTGGAGAACCTTTTCTCCTCTATGAAGCTCCGTTAGGTAACTGCACAAGCTTTACAAGCAAAATCAGGGAACTCTGCAGGCCTGCGGAAGGTCTTTACTAATCTCATGAGGGCAGTGGGCTCTAGTTTGAGAACATCTGCTTTACATAGTATCAGGTATTATTATACAATTGAATGCTTTTCAGATGCCACAAGTGGAGTGTTTTTCCCAGCTGTAGCACAGAGTTGGTTTCAGACTTCAGATAACAGTTACAAAGTTGTTGAAACTAACAAATGGACTGAATACTCTGATACTGTTTAATTGCTCTCTGCTGCTGCTTCTGACTGAAATTTTTCTGTAGGGATTAAATAGGTCAGTGCTAAGGCTTAGGAGAGCAAAGATATGTGTTGAGATCACAAGGTTTCTGATTTTCGTTTAGGGTTCTTTCTTGGTTGTTTTTTGGGTTTGTTTGGTTGGTTTTGTTTGGGTTTTTTGGGGGGGGGGAGCAGGGAGGTGTATATGTGTGTTTATTTTGTCTTGGGGACTTGAGAAGTTTGGGGAAATGCATACACTTAAATTTGGGGATTTAATAGTGAAACGCATGAAATTCCTGTACAGCAATTAATGTGTCCTACACAATCTTGGATTGTTTCCCTACATTAGTGAGGTTTTGAAGGTGTAAGTATAACAGCATAGTCAGATACTATTCTCTCCACATAGTCCCAACAGGGTACTGCCAGAGATTAATCTAAACCAGTGGGTTTTGCAAAGGTACTTGCAAAAGTGGCCTCAAATTTCAGTATAGTTGTAGCATCTAGGTTACAGTGTTCTGGTGTAGCTGATAGACCCTTTCATATTTTCCTAGGTATTTTGTGTCATGTGTTTGTGCTGCTAAACTGGCAGAGCAGATAAAATTGCTAGAAAAATGAGTATTTACGTCTTGATTTTATTAAGAACTATTTGACTTTTATGAGGCTAGAATGTGTATAATACCATTCCTTTTTGGTTTAAAGCTTTTCTGTTACTTGAAGCTTTTTTCTTTTTACTATTTTGGATTACATTTCTGGTAATATTTTTGTCACAATGTGATTTGACTTTTATAATGGCAGTGTCATCCTGGTTTAATCAACCAGAAATTCAGTTTTGTGCTCACTGTAGTTGATAACTACAACACCCTTTATTTATTTCATGTTGATAGGGGTCGAGATGCATTGTGGGCTTTACTGTACCACAGCGACATTGAAAGTCTAAGGAGGCTTTATCTTTGGTTTATTTAGATTCAGTCAGATTCCTTAAAGATACTACCATGTTTGCAGCAGTGGCATTATAGCCTGTCCTGGCAGCCTCTGCAATGGCAATTCCATATTTGACTTTCTTCCTTATTATTGTATTTAATTAGTTTTTAAATAGTGGCGGACCTCTTTAATTTGAGCCATCTCTGACCTGCTGCAGTGTAGAAGTGGTTATCTGTTCTGACTGTATTTCCTTCCTTCAGCAAGACCTGAAACGTTTTAGCAAGTTGTATAATGTCTCCTACCTTTTATCTGCCCATCATTTTTACTGCTTCTGCTTTATGCTTCATTGTGCCTCCTTAGTAAGAGAGAATATCTTAGTGTTTGTTCTGAGGTTGGGAAGGTAAGGAATTTGATAGTTTTGGCCCAATAACTGTGAAATTTGATGTTGGTGTTACTGTTGGGTCTTCATAAATATACTCTTTCTTAGTATTCCGGTTTTTGAGTCTTTTAGTAACTCGGATCCTAAGTGCAGCCTTTAGACTAGCATATTTAGGCTTCCTGCTATATCATTCACAACAATTCTGATGAAAAATCATGAAGCCTCTGATCAATCTATTGTTCTAATGAGTTTTAGTTCAAAATCACTGTTAGATTAAGTGTATTCCATATTAGTCTTACCCAGTGTAGTGGAGCCTGCATTATGGCAAGCCTGACTTCAGTGACATTTTGTAAAACCACTTTGAAGTGGAACAAAAGGAAGGACTTGTGTAACAATACTTCTAGAGTGGTAGGCTTCATAATAGCCTCTGTGCTTTTAAAACCTCCAGGATTCAGTGCCAGAAGTCAGTGATACATGAACATTTGCTGAAACTTTTTTTACGCTAAATGTAGTAGTGAAGGAATTGTTGAACAGCTTTTGACAAAAACCTAAGTCTGTACTGTGATTTTGACCCAGCAAGAATTTATATGGTAGTTTATACTTGGAGATGTTCTTTCATATTTTAAAAGAAGGGGCACTATATTTTAAAACCCAGAGTATGCTGGCATCTTGGTAATGGCATGCCGGTGGTTCTGGAGTGACACAAATAAGACTTTGGGTACTGAATTTATTTTAAAGCTCTCTCTACAGTTTGTTTTGTCTCTCTAAGCAATTATTGTTATGAAGCCAGAAAAAAAACCTAAGTGAGAAGGTTATATTTTGGTATACATTGGAAAACCCTGTATAGAATGCTGTTGGAAATTCACATAGCAGTTGCAGATCCAAAACCAACAGCTGCAGAATTCCTTCAGCAGTGTGGTGGAGTTCTGTTTTATTCTTAAAGAGTATAGGCTAGTTATGCAAGGGAATGGTGTCAGAGCAATGGCCATTTGCTAGATTTACACAACAGGATGGATTCTGAAGGTTTTGAAGCATGTTGATTGGTCACTCTGATCCAGTGATAGTCTGATGTGTGTGCTTCTCTAGCAAAACCTTTGATTAAGTCACTAAATTGGCTTCAGTGCCTATTACTTACTACTGTAGTTAGAAGTCTAGAAGAGAACTGGATATGCTATTGCTATGCATTTTTTCTTAAATGCCATTTACAACATAAGGTAAAATATAAGTAGGCATAGTTTCGTTGATGTCAATATATGGAAATAGATGGCAGACTATTTAGATTGCACAGGTATAAAACTCAGGAGAATGTTTTCTGATTATATGATATGATGTAATTTTACCGTACACTAGCTGGAGAAATTAATTGGTTTTGATTTTGTTACAAGCACGTGCAAAGTTTGAAGTGCCATGTCTACAGTTTGACACGTGTATAATTAGTAAGATCTGGTGTTTCTTCCCTTCTCCATTTACTTCATCTTCCTCATGAAATAATGGTTTTCGTCATGGATACTTGCCCTTGCTCTTATTCCTTTTCCTGTGAAGCTGGGAGTGGGTTTTGACATTCTTGTTCTCGTTGCCATCTCCTGCTCTTCTCCATTTTCAGTCTGTGTGAACACACTAGTTCTGCTAAAGGATATTTATCCTTTGAAGAGGAGGATGAAAAGCATTTGTGCCTGGGTAGTTCATTCAGGGCAGAAATGTTGAATCTTCATTTACGTTTCTGTAACTCTAAGTACACTAATTGACTAACCTTTGCCTTGCTTCTGCTGAATTAGACTCAGAAGGCTTAATCCTACCTATTGTGTCTAGCTAACTCATGATTTAATCTAATGACTCTTGCTTTAACATAGAGTGCCTAAATATGTAGTACAACATACCCACTCATATACTGAAGCAAATCTGTAGGTAAACAATTGCTCTGGTAGAGCAGAGAAAGGTTTTTGTTAAAATTTCTGCATTTAATCTATTGAGAGAATGTCAGGCATTCTAAGGAAACTAAATCAGAATGTACTAGCTAGACAGATAAAAAAACAACCTTGAATTTTTCCAGGGGATTTTAAATAGTCAGCTTGTAGCTCTAACAGCTACAGCTTTGGCAGTGACATGAAAAATAAGAAAAGGTAACTTGAATAAAGTACGTTACACATGTTAACCAGATGTTGGCCAGAGTAGTAATCATGGAATGAGATTTACAGAAAAGCTGTGTGCCAAGGATTAGCCGTGTAATTCAAGTGCGCTATCCAGTTGTGTTCAAAACTTTTTTAATAAAGGGCACTTTCTTGTAATTTAGATGGCAATTACATACTATTTTTTAACTGCAGAACTCACTGGTTAGTGTGAATTCAGATAGCCTTCTTTTTTTTTTTTTTCTCTGAAAGATTATCTATTTACCACTGTTTTCTCCTTAGTACAATGCCTACAGCAAATCAGGATAATGTTTACAGTACATGTTTATTGTACTTAAAATAAAAGTGCAGAATGTTTCTGTCCAGAACTGTCCAGTAAACTCTCCAGAACATCCTCCTGAGGCAGCATTGGTCACAAAATAATACTGTGCATTAAAAATGTTGGTGGAATTACAGTAACAAACTTATTATTAAGGGTTATCCTTTTTTTAGAAGTAATAACTCTATATCATTAAGTCTCTCAGTAATACTAAGGGGTCTCAGTCATGAATCTTTATTGAGCAAGTTGATGTTATCTTGCTGGTTAGACAAATAGAGTATTTAAATATTTAGCATGGTATTCTGCTTTTGGATCTTACACAAAAAGCTCTGTCTTTTTAGCCTGATATACAGGAGTTAGAAAGCGTATGGAATAGGACTTTATTCAGGTATTTTTAGCCTGTTTCAAGGTAATTGTGCCCTGAAAGATTTTCTGAAGGGTCATATGTTGAAAATGAGAAGTGGGTGTTAAATTCATTGCACTGCCTACAAATTCCAAAAATTCTGTAGAATAGATGAAACATTCTCAGCTTCCTCCAATATGTCTTGAATAAGCAAATAAGATATGCCTTGTGTTTCTTCACCATTTCCTTGAGTTCAAATTTTAAATATTGGTTAGACCTACATCATGCTGCTTATGTATTTTTATTCTTATTTTGACTGCCAATTGCTTTTATTTATTTATTTTTAAAGTTCAATTTTATTATTCCATCAATGTAGTTACAGTGGCCATCTGTTCCTTTTGTATCGAGGTCAATTTAAAGCCCCACACCTGCCCTCTGCTTGACTTTAGATGTTTATGACATGAATTTATGGTTTCTTCATGCAGAAATTGCCTGAATTAATAAGTCTGTATTTTCCATGAAGGCACTGATTTTTAACAGGAAGGGATTCTTTAGGTACGTTGCAAATAAAAGACAGGCCAGGGACAACGTGGGCCCCCTCTGAAAGCTATCAGGAGAATTGGCTACCCTGGATTTGGAGAAGGCTGAGATTCTTAATGAGTTCTTTGCCTCAGTCTTCACTGGCAAACATGCTGACCACACCACCCAAGTCTTGGGAGGCAGATGCAGGGACTGTGAGAATGAAGACCTTGGGCCCACTGTAGGTGAGGATCTGGTTCGAAACCATTTTAGGAGCCTGAACATGCACAAATCCATGGGACTGGATGAAGGAGCTGCAAATGAAGTTGCTAAGCCACTGTCCATCATATTTGGAAAATCATGGCAGTCAGGTGAAGTTCCTGATACCTGGAAAAAGGGAAATATAACCCCCATTTTCAAGAAGGGGAAAATGGATGAGCCCAGAAACTTCAGAGCAGTCAGCCTTCCCTCTGTGCCTGGTGAAATCTTGGAGCAGTTTCTCCTGGAAGGCATGCTGAGGCACATGAAGAACAACAAGGTGCCTGGTGACAGCCAGCATGGCTTCAGTAAGGGGAATCCTGCCTGGCCAATCTGGTGGCCTTCTATGATGGGGCTACAGAACTGATGGACAGGGGTAGAGCAGTTGATGTCATCTACCTGGAC
>JANRGW010030146.1:0-23221 GCA_024733675.1 Psilopsiagon aymara
CAATCCCACTGTCCATGTCACTGACAAAGATGTTGAACAAGACCGGTCCCAATACTGATCCCTGAGGGACACCACTCATTACTGGCCTCCAGCTGGACATTAAGCCATTGATCACAACCCTTTGCATGTGGCCATCCATCCAGTTCTTTATTCACCAAGTGCTCCACCTGTCAAATTGATGTCTCTCCAACTAGAGACAAGGATGTCATGTGAGACAGTGGCAAACGCTTTGCACAAGTCCAGATAGATGACATCAACTGCTCTACCACTGTCCATCAGTTCTGTAGCCCCATTGTAGAGGGCATTGTCCTTTCTGGACTGATGGTCTTCACATCACAGAGATTAGAGGTTTACTCTTAAAATGCTAGTAGTTTGGTTTTATTTTTGTTGATGTTGATTTGTCTTCATTGTCTGGTTGGTTAGATCTTTTCTATGGCAAAGTTGATACTGCTATGAGTATCATTGTTTCGAGGAGAGGACGTGAAACATGCATCTTCACTGCCTTATTGTGAAACTTTTTCCAAGGCTCGCTCTTATGTCTTGGTCAGTTCAGGTGTAAAAATAGATCCAATCAAACTCCATTAAAATTATTGAGTATATTAAAGTTAAGCCTTCATGGATAAATGGCTAAAATAAAAGGAGTATGGGAGCATTTCATTATTTAATGTGGCTTCATTTCTGGGGCATGACTTTTAGAAGACACTTGAGGCTGCGGTGCTCTTGATATAGGTTTCACGTACTGTACAAAATTATGTGTTTCCTCTTCTAATTCCTCATGAAACCATAGGCTGAACAGTCATAATGAAATGTCAAAAAACCCATTCATTTCTTATTTATCAATGTATACATTCCTGTACTGAATTATATGTACACAGCTTCAATTCTGAGATTCAGACTGATCATGATGGTTCTCTGTGACTATTGACTCCTGCAAAATTCTTTGAGCTTTCCTATCCCATGAGGTTAACAATATTGACATTAATTTGCATTCAGAAATAATATTACCTGTAATTTTCTAAAATGCTCTTTTAACATGACCAAGTTTCTGGGTGGCTAACTATGAAATTACTGCTTCTTTATAACTACTTAATTTCAGTCCATAATGGAAAACCATTACAGAGTACCAAAAGGCTGATATGGTAAGCGACTTTCAGAGCTTTTCATTTTGTAAGTATTTTTGTCAAATTACGTATAGAATATATAAAGAGTCATGAAAAGTTTTGCTCCAGTTTGCCAGAAGGCATAGGTCTGTGTCAGACATACCTGAAGGTTATGCCTTCATACCAATTGGCAGAGGACAAGTCTTAAACTGGCCCAGACTTTCAACTAAATAAACAAATTGTGTCAGAAAATTAAATTGTTTATGGCTTATCTGAAAGATTATTTGATCTTTGCCATTTACTATTTCCTGATTGAAATGAAAACCATTATCAGTGTGAGAAATACTCATTTTAAAACACAGAATGAAATACTTTAGGCCCGTGGCCATGCACAGTGAGGAAATGTACTTCTGGATGGGAGAGGGGCATTTTCACCACTTACAGGAGAATAGTTTTAATTTCTTTTGCTTCTCCTTTCTGTATTTGTATCATTTTACACCTACCAAGATCTGATCTCCTGAGCAATTTAGAGCTACAGCTCCCAACTACTTCAAATACTTTGTTTGCCTTTATATTGAAGCCTAGTAGAAGCTGATATTCTTGCTTTACTCAAAGCTAAGCTGTATTGCCTTTCACAAAGCATCCTTTCAAGATGTGACTTGTGAGACTGAGCTGATTAAAAGCAGTGACAGACTGAATCCCAAATTAGGAACTGAAAGGTAACAGTTTGTTCATATAAACCCATATTCCTATAAGAAGAGTATTGCCTGTCTGATTTATCCTTAGTTTTGCACACTTATCTGGATTGAGTTGGAAAATAGTAGAATTTTCTTGCTAGATCTTGTAGCAATGTTCAAACATCAGTTGCAAAACAGTGATGACAGTAACTAATATCTCCAGTAACATAGTATTATATTAATGGCATTTTAAGATCTGGTTTAATACAGTAGACTGATTAATAAAGCCAGTTTGTAGGTCCATCAAAAGTCATTGCTTAAGTGAGTGTCTAAACACTGACTTGCTAATATTGCCAATTTCCCTTCACTAAAGAAGGTTTCGATAGTCAGAGTACATGTGTTCTGCCTCCCAAAACCATGCTTCAGCCCATAATAGGGATCAAACTACTTTCACATCCAAACTGTTTGAATCTAAGCCATTTAGGAAAAAGTATCTGGTGAATAATGGGATAAGAGAGATCACAAATCTTTTTTTTGACACTGTGTTCCCACTAGCAAGAATTGAAGCATGCCTCATTCTACAAGAATTATGTCTCTCACAGTGCCTCCAGAGCTGCTTGGATTTGATATGAATTGCCATCAAGCAGGCCAGGCTTTTCATGTACCACTGTGGGACCTGTAGGTTGGAAACATCAGCTGTGAATATTTTCATGAGGGAATCACAGTCATATGCATGCAGATATAATCTTCTGTCACACTTTATTCTTTTCATAACACTGAAGACATATAAATATAGGAAACAGACAGTTTACTCTCTAGACAGCTGACTGCTTTCAACTGAGACCAGAAGTACTTCAGGCCTTCAGGAAAGTGAAAAGACCCTTATAATCACTTAAGAATATACTTTAAAAAGGAGAAGATTGTTTTGTCACGTAATTCTGGCTCTAAATTGAAGGAATATTGTGTTATAGGTCATAAAACCCGAAAAATCTTCATACAGTAATTTTAAACTTTATAAGGTACTTTTACTTTGTTTTTTCCTGATGTTATCCAGGTTAAAATGTGTAGGCTACCAGAGGTGTGTGGATGTAGTTTCAGTACTTTTTTATATTATGTGCTTTTGTGCTTTTATATGGTGTGTGTTCTGCTTCAAAAAGGAATTAATTCAGAAAGTCCTACTGTATAAGAGTCAGACCCCCAAAATCACTGGGGTCTATTCTGGCCTTGTAATGAATGAATGTATGACTTTATGCCAGCAAAAAGCTATTCATTTGGCCTACCTTTCTAGTGTCCTTTGTCTGTTTACCTGACTAAAGCAGTGACAAATGCTCTTTCCTATCAAGAGCTGGAAAAAGGAGACAGTACTGTATAGTAATAAATAATATGAATGCATATTATTGCGCTTTCTTCTTAGTAGACTATATCAAATTCACTGAAGGTATGGAAATGTATCTCCAAATTTTCTTCCTAATAAATTATGGAAGTTCCTTCCTTGGAAAGCAGTGGTTTAAGCAGGAAAAATTTTCTGCACCATTAGAAGGTCAATGCTAGGAAACCAGCATCAATTTTGATGAATGGATAGTTCAGAAGCAATTTTGTGCAAGTCCTCAGTTCTGACAATACATGTGACTTTGGCTAAATGTCTGTATATATATAGTGAGTAAACACAAAGTAGTTCAGATGATCTTGCTCTCTTATGCTCAGTGTGCTAGAACAAATAATATTGGCACTCAAGTATGGCTGCCAAAGCTATTTGTAATAAAAGTACAAGTCAAAAAAGAAACACAAACCAAACTTTCAGACTTTTAGGGGTGCTTTTTACATGTTCAGTCATTTGTTTTGTTTTGTTTTGTTTTTAAGAAAAGGAAGACATCGCCTGTTTTCACTTTTGTTTTATATTTTCTCCTTAAATGCTGCACAAAATGTTGGTTTAATTCCTATTTCTCATCTCATCAGGGCAGTGAATTTCTTATTAAACATATACTCTTGTTTTCTCAACTTAAGAGGATCTGATCCTCTTTGGAATAAGAGCAGTTTTATACCAGTATTTTTTTTCTAGCTTTGAAGGAAATCATTATGTCTACATACAGACTGTCAGGCTTTATTTTATAGTCTACAATATCAGTTTTATCCTATGTTACTTTGATGACTTCCCCCTGTAAAAGCATGGGTTTTCACATGCAGTTGAAATTAAATAAGACTTCATGGAATTCTGTCAGGTTGTACAAGAAGGTCAATATAACACAATAAAGAGTTCAACACTACCTTTTATAGTAGAAACAAAGCTGTAGGAAGTTGTTTCACATATTTGTTTAACAAGAGGAAGCTGGTTTAGGAGTCTGACAAAAATATGCGTGATAAATACTCAAATGACAATTTTGAGTTTTCTGTTGGGCCAGCAATGGTTGCCTAGGCTGCATCACTTTCTATTTGCATAGCTTATCCTGAAAAGCCTTAAACTTAACTTTAAGAATTTGAAAATCTTTCAAAATCCTTGAAGAAGTCCCTGAAAAACTTTTAATTTATATCTGAGAGTACTTACGCAGTTTGCTTTTGCGTAACAAAAACTTACTGTAAAAGAGTTTCTCAACTTTCTACCATCAACACTTGATTTCAATGAATTCAGATTTCTCAAATTTTCACTTTCTCCTCTGTTCTTAAAGAAACCTTCTCTATCTCATGGATTTATTGATTTTTAGCTTCCCTGAGCACCGTAAATACATAAAAATGGTGGGGAAAAAAAAGCATTTATTTCCTTCTTATGTTCTTGTTTAAACGTCATTAACTTTCTTGGGTAACAATTCTAGTCCGTGTTTCTTAATGTAGATGTTTATGATTGCAATTGACAGTGGTCATGGGATGTCCTCATCTCATCCAGAAGCCAGTGGCAGAACTGTAGTTGGGCTCACTAGAGTAGGTATCTGGTCCAGGGTTTTCCCTTGTGAAGTTTCTCTTCTGTATCTGCTATATATAACTCCTTCTGAGTGTTAGAAATACCAGTGCTTGTAACCCTTAGATTAATTTAGCTTTCTTCTGCCCACCCTAATGAATACATGTGATTTTCTTTAATTCCTGATGTAACATCAATAGACATACTCACTGATATTTCCCTCTAAGAGATCTTGGTAGCTTAGAGTTCATAAAATTTATGAGAAGCAGACTGTTTCAAATTATGTCCTTATTGACATTAACAGTCATTTTGCAGTGATATAGCACAGTATCTTGATTTCATTCAATACATCTGGAGTGAATCATTATCCTATGTGGGTTTTTATTAACCTTAATAGCAATATTTTCCTCTTATTTCTTTGTGGGTTTTGGATTCTGTGGTGTGTGCTCCTGCCTGTGATTGCTACTTTGCATACTATAATTCATATGTCCCCAAAGAAATGCAGCATCTGCTTCATTCTTTTGCTAAAGCTATATGATTATTAGGTCACTATTTTTTCTATTGATTTATCTAATTTTTGATATCTGATTGGACCTTTCTACTGGAATATTTATTTTCACAGAAAGTGTCTTGCAAAGGGCATATATTATACCTTATAGTTGAACTCCCAAATGTAGTACATTATGCTCACTGACTTTCTTTTACCCACAATAGTATTCCTGCTTGCAAAGAAATATGCTGAGACTGGAGCAATTCAATGTACTTATAGGCAGAATGAGAAGATGCACTACTCTTCCCCTGATATCTATTTTTTTGTATATTTGTATATGCCTTTAAAAGACAGATTTTTTTTTTTTTCCAAGCAAACATTTTTTTAACCTTCACAAGATAAAAAGAAAGAATGGTTAAAATAAATTAAAGTTGTAACTTATCTCTTCCATGTTTTAATTCATTGTTGATGAAATCTTCCTACAATACTGATAGCAGGTTGTTAATATTGATCTCATTATACCTGAGATTGAAATATTTAATGACAAGCATAATTTCTTTAAAAAACACTGTATTTAGTAACTAATGTAATTATAGAAGGAGGCATAATAGAGGAAATTTGTGCAATAAGTGACCTAGATTTAATAATGTCATAAAAAACTGTAATTGAAAAATTATCCACTATGTTACAAATGCTCTCTAACATGATATTCAAGTCAATCATCATTTTGCAGCACTTCATGAAGTAAGTAATTATTTTTTCCAGTGTACAAATTACTGTTCTATTAATTTTAATAATCCTCTCATTCTGCAATCCTGCGAAAAGTATGTTTAGATACAGTAAAATGTGCCTTCAGCCATGACTGAAAAACGTGTATTATAGCAGTGTCTGGCTGCCAGCTTTCTAATCTTGATTCTGAGCATACCTAGAGAGATTTAGAAGTCAAGTTTGAGGTAAGAGATTGCAGGCATTTTTATACAGTTCTAATAAAGGTAATGACAGTATGTCACAGATTTCTTCATTTCCAAACAGATTGTGTGCATATATGTCCATCCATCCATCTATCCATTCATCCATGCATCCATGTCAGTCTACCTCATAGCATTTTAATATTATACCTTCAGGACTTAGGTCAAGCCCCAAAAAGTTTAAAAAATTAATGAAAATAGAAAGTTTGACAAAAAACTATGTGTGGGTTTTTGCTTTTTGGGTTTTGAATATTTTTTTTCAGCCCTATAAGAACTTTATTTCTCAGCAGGATGGAAAATTCATCCAGTTGTTTTGTTTCCTGAACTGCATTAAGCTATTGTCAGAGTGAATAAAACCCCCACATTTTCCCTATGAAGATGAATTCATCAACTGCAATAGTAGTTTTTCTTCAAGTTTCCTGGCATTTTCTGCCATCTAAATGTTTACATATGGGGAACCTGCTGGACTGATCTACAAAACCATTGCATGGTGCTTTTCCAGATCCAGGAATCACTGAGGTGTTTATTACAATAGAATTATTTCCTAGATATTTTGTATTCCTTGCCTTTTCTGTTTGGTGTTTATCTTCACTTGTTGCTTGCTACTGTGTATTTTGTTGCAAACTCTAGGAGTAGAGAATTCTTCAGTACCTGCAAACTGAGACTGTTACTCTGTGGACCTTTCCTCTAGGTAGTCCAGGAAGACAAGCAACACCACCTGTGAAATCTCAGATGAAAATGAGCTTAACAAACACATTATGTTTGAAACTGGAAAAGTTTCAAATCTATGTTACCTGAGTAACATCCTGATAAAAACTACAGATGGAGTGATAAGAAAACAGCTATGTTTAAATATCTTCCTTCACTGAAGTCCCTCCACCTGGTCTTACTAGATGCTAAGGGTACCACTCCTTTTGCCTAGTTCAGATGATGTAAAAGGAGTCTAGTCTGAGAGTCACTTAGACTCTGAAAATTTGAGAAGGAGAAATTACTTCAGAGAGTAACTAATCTGAAGCATCCATGCATAACTGAAATGTATTACATGCTGATGGAATGATTTACAAAAAGAATTTGCGTAAATTTATAAATTCCTGTATTTTATAATTTTAATGAATAGAATGTAGAAAAGTGAGGTCACTACAGTTTTCTGTTTGACTTGCACTAATCCAAGGCAAATCAATTCCTGATGTAGTGCCAATAATTTGATGGGAGTTGCATCAGAGAAATGAACTCATTTGGTTATTGCTAGAACCATCTGTAAATTTATAATGCTACAGCACTGATTCACTTCCTGAAGACACATTCATCCTTTTTGTTTAGAATGGGAAGACAGGAATTAAAAATTGAAGATCACTTTAACTTGTTCTATATCATCCTAATTCCTTTCTAGGCTTTGTTATGTTTAGATGGCAAGATGTGAATTTAAATAATATTTAAATAAGTGTAATAGTGCAATCAAGGAAAGACAAAATAGGCCTCCTGAGGCAAAACAATTTCATGCATATCTACATAATACTTTTGCAGTAGGAGATAATGCATAGAAGTGAGGTTTCCTTTGTTGCAGGCTGGTAGCTGTCCCTGTCTGCCCTTCCTGACACAGCTTTGTATCTCTGAGCTATTGTTGGCTTATAGGAGCCTAAGTCCTAGGACTCGAAGAGACCTATATCGTGAAGTCCAGCTGTATTTTACCACATTGCGTAATTCTGCCAGAATGTCAGAAGCTTCATTTTATCTTCCATTTTTGTGGGAGGTTGTGTTGTTTGTTCTCAATATGTTTATAGGCATTGACTCCTGATATTTATTTTCCAGTGATTAGAAACCTCTTTCTAGTTTTTAAACTATGCCTTACCCATGAGGAAGCATCAAATGATAGCTTAAGCTGTTTCCTTTCTCCCCTGCCTCCTCCAGGGTACAGACAGGAATTATGCTTTAAATGAGCTCTTATTTCGTGGCCTCTGCTCAGGAATGCACCTAGTATACCCAGATCCAGCCAGGTCAAAACCTCAGGTAGCTCAAGACTAAGGCTATGGAAACAGTGGAAATACAGACAAATTTGTAACTACACAGCATATCAGCTGAGTAAGAAACTTTGTGCAGGTGTGGAGGAGTAAAAGGCTATGTGTTGTCCCATTTGGATTCTTCTACACTCTTAGTATCTGCTTATTTCTTTTTCCTATGCAGAGAGTGTGGCTGGGCTAAGCAGCACACCCAGGGTGGCCCGCCTGCAGTGACTCCCTGTGGACAGCACAGCCCCTGAGGCTTCCCCCACCACAGGGTTGTTGGTATATTTGCTGGCAGCCCTGGGACTCATGGAGCACAAAGCTGACAGTCACCTTCCTAATTTTCAGTCTCATGGAGTTGTACAGAGCAGGGTGAGAATTGTTGGTAAATGTAACAGTTTTGCAGAAATATAAATAGTGAAGTGTGTTAGCAGGTGTTTACCATAAATTCATTGATAGCATAATTCCATAATTTTCCCTGAAGGTACC
This sequence comes from Psilopsiagon aymara, assembly GCA_024733675.1. Classification (NCBI taxonomy): domain Eukaryota; kingdom Metazoa; phylum Chordata; class Aves; order Psittaciformes; family Psittacidae; genus Psilopsiagon; species Psilopsiagon aymara. The sequence goes on from JANRGW010030146.1 coordinate 8,615, forward strand.
TACCCTCAGAGGTTCATTTGTTTGCCTATTAGGCCCTTGTTATTTGTGTATGGTTTGTATTTATAAACCCCACAGTATTAATCAAAACTGTTCACCTTTGATATTAATGGAAATGTTGCTGTATATTTCACTGGAAAATACTGCCTCAGAAAACTTGTATTCAGAATGTTTTAGTAATTACAGTTTTATTCAGCCAGGACACAGTTAAAAAAAAATAAAAGATTTTTTTTTTCCCTAATTTAGTTTTTTAATTTAAATGAGTAGATTATGTAGCTATCTGATGATAGATTGACGAACATTATCCACTGTTTATAATAAATTATTGTAATGAACTTAGATAGTCACATAGATGTGTGTGTTTATATAAAGAAGAGAATTTGTGCAGCATATATCAGATAATTTATCTTTGTTTCAGTCAGCTTGGTAGACATATTCCCTCTGGAATGCTATAACCACCAATTTATATGTGATGCAAAGTACAATACACAGTATTTAGAAATACTCAGAGAATTTCTTTTCAAGGACAGAAGGTGTCCCAGCCCATGTCAGGGGTGTTGGAACTAAATGATCTTTTAAGATTCCTTCCAACTCAAACAATTTTGTGATTCTATGATCTAGTAAACCAGAAAAAGTGCACTTAATAGTAAAGATGCAATAATAAAGCTAAAGGACAAAGGCAGGGGAATTGAAGAGTAAATTTGAAATTAAACAGTTTCTGGAAAGTACATCTTAAGAAATTATCACTGTTATAGTATTAGCTTTTTATTTGCATGTAAAGACAATCCAAAGACAAAACTTTCTATTCATTGCAGGGACCCTTAACAGAACATGACTGGCATTTTGTCATGCGGAATAAACAAATAGCAGTCAGAAAGGCAAGTAGATAAGTCAAATCCCTTTCTATCATACAAAATTCACTGCTGCTGTGGCTTAATTTTTTTACTTCATTTCTGAAACCTGTAATAGAGAGAGTTTCACTTCTGTGTTTGCCAGTAGAGGACCTATGCACTGGGGACTTAAATCTAGGAAATCATATTAAAGCAAGCAATGCACTGTAGAGAGTCAGTTTCTGAGGTAATACTTTCATAGAATCACAGTATCAGAGAATAGTTAGGGCTGGAAAGGACCTTAAGATCATCTAGTTCCAACCCCCTTGCCATAGGCAGGGACAACTCACACTAAACCATATCACCCAGGGTTCTGTCCAACCTGGCCTTGAGCACTGCCAGGGATGGAGCATTCACAACTTCCCTGGGCAACCCATTCCAGTGCCTCAACACCTGCACAGTAAACAATTTCTTCCTCATACCCAATCTAAACTTCCCCTATTTAAGTTTGAACCCGTTACTCCTTGTCCTAATGCTACAGTCCCTAATGAAGAGTCCCTCCCCAGCATCCGTATAGGCCCCCTTCAGATACTGGAAGGCTGCTATGAGGTGTCCATGAAGCCTTCTCTTCTCCAGCCTGAACAGCCCCAACTTTCTCATCCTATCTTCATACGGGAGGTGCTTCAGTCCCCTGATCATCCTCGTGGCCCTCCTTTGGACTTGTTCCGAAAGTTGCATGTCCTTTTTATGTTGAGGACACCAGAACTGCACATAACACTCCAAGTGAGGTCTCCCAAGAGCAGAATAGCGGGGCAGGATCACCTCCCTCGACCTGCTGGTCATACTCCTTTTGATGCAGCCCAGGATATGGTTGGCTTTCTGGGCTGTGAGCGCACACTGAAGCTGGCTCATGTTCATTTTTCCATCGACCAACTCCCCCAAGTCCTTCTCCACAGAGCTACTCTGAACCTCTTCTCTGCCCAACCTGTATGTGTGCCTGAGATTGCTCCGCTCGAGGTGTAGGACCTTGCACTTGGCATGATTAAACTTTATTAGCTTGGCATTGGCCCACCACACGAGCGTGTCAAAGTCCCTCTGGATGGCATTCCTTCCCTCCAGCATATCAACCGAACCACCCAGCTTGGTGCCATCAAAAAACTTGCTGAGGGTGCACTCAATCCCACTGTCCATGTCACCAACAAAGATGTTGAACAAGACCGGCCCCAACACCGATCCCTGAGTGACACCACTTGTTACTGGCCTCCTACACCTACAAAAGTCATATTTTCTTATCATAGAATAAATTATTCCTTTCTATTATCTGAGGTGGGGGAAATAGCTAGTTCTGTCCCAGCTGTGTCTCAGAATTACTTGTACTGGTTGTCCTACACTACCCCTTCTCTGAAAGACACAATCTACTTCATGGGCTTTAACATGGTAAAAGTCAGCAGTTTCTGCTGACTGTTCACTTGGTAGCATATGGTTATATTTCAGTTTTACTGTTATTTAACCAGTGTGTTCTGATGTAATATTTTCCAAGCTGAATGCCACAGCATATTTGAAAATGCTCACTGACAAATTCAATGTCCATGACTGCAGCAGAGAAGCAAGATTTTTGGATGTTTATGCATTCATATCCCCCAACACCAGGAGAGCCAGACATATTTCTTTTTTGCTCTGTTGTCCAGCACTTTAACTGCTGACAACTGGGAGGATGTTTTACCACAGGAGGCACAGCTGAGTCATCTGAAAGTTTTGCTGTGGCAGAGCCTTCATTCAGTTGAAGTACGAAAATCTGCAAATGGAGCCTCCAAAGACATGAGTTACTAAAGCAGTTTACATTGCTAACATTCATCACAGACTACATACAGGCATTGTGCCATCTCTATTTCCCACAGAGAAATGAAACTCTGGCAGCTTTCTGAATTTGCTTTCAAGAAGATGCAATGTTCAACTTTAAAGTAATGAACTGGTGCTTCAGTCTTACAATCTGCACCAAAGTTTTTATCTAATGTCCAGCCTCAGGGCACTCTACATAGCCCAGCTGCCACTACATTGAAATGATTGTGCTACGCTTTTAAAGGTCTTCTTTACCTGCTGGGGTGGGAACTAGGATGAAGAATCATGTATAGGCGCATAGGTACTGCTCTAAGGGCATTAGAAATAATGTATACAATTCAAGAGAAAAGGTTGTCACTGTGTGTTGTGTGTTTTGCAGCTGACATAGGGAAGAAGGAGACAACATTTTGGTTACCTTCTTATAGAAGTTTAAAGTTTCATGTGGCTTTGAGAATTTGTCATCTAGTAAGTATGCTATCAGACCTATGTAGCACTGCCTTGATAAGTTGCCATCAGTTTGGACAGGTGAAAAAAGACCCAAGCTCAATAAAAAAGCACTGATACAGTTTATTGGTGCTGAAGGATTTATTCTGTTGACACTGTCAGTATTAGTGTCTCACCTATCTCCTCAGCAGCCTGGAAAGTTTCTGCATTGAATTATAGGCACTTAAAATTCCTTTTCAACTGACGCTTTGAGACTTGTAAGTGCAGAAGGAGATGGAGAAAGTGAGGTCTGCAGAAAAAAGTCTATAGAAAAAAACAACGAAGCTAGGTTGAGCAAACAGAGCTTCAGCATTGGTAGCCTCAAATTAAAGACTTTTCATGTGTGGGTGACTGTATAACAGCCTTGAAACTTTAGCAAAGGTCAGTGAAATGTTTCATCTTGTATAGGCGAGCTCTGACAGTTATGAGTTTATAACAATTACTGTTTGCTGGCTAAACCTGGCCTCTTCTGAAGCATTACTAAACCTTTGGCAAAAAAAGGATAAGCAGCAAGTCTTGTATTGTCAGATCACTTTCACTATGCACCTTCTCCCATAAAAATAATAATAACAACAACAGAAACAGCAGCAACAACAACAACCTACTCCTTTGTCTTGTCAGGATCTGAACTCATTCAATTACAGTTGGATGCACTTTTCTGAGAAGTCTATGTTCTCTTTGGATGGATTTCCACATGAAGAAAAGACTGAAAATCCTCTTGCATCTTTAACAAGGACTTTGAGGTGTGGCTCCAGGACATCTAGCCTCTGACCAGCCCCAGCAATATCCCACATCCACAAACTCACCAGCACAGACATTCTATGCAGGTCTGGATTCACACAGACCCCTTCCCTTTTTTCCTTTTTTCCTTTTTTTTTTTTTTTCTTTTTTGATAGCTTAGCCTATTTTCAAGATTGGAAGTGCAAGGGTGAAGGTACAAGGTCATGGAAGGAAATTGCTCGCTTCACAATGGTATGTAACAGAAAAAACATTCCTGTCCTCTGGAAATTTAGAGGAAATGGCAAAGAGTACATCCTTCTGAATGTTTTATTGCTTTTAGTCTGTGTTGCATACAGACTTTGGCTTATCTTTCTCTGTGGTTGCTCTGCACTGTTCATGTGAGACAAGTCTGCCATGAGTAAGCTGCTCAGGGAGCTGTAGCACTCTGATACCTCTCTCTCCCCAGAAGCAGGGCAAGGGCTTCCTGAGCTATATCACTGGTGCACAGCACCTGGCTCAGCTGCTCATGGTGAGCTGTCACTTTAAAAGCACTTATCTGCAATGATAAAATCATGCATTGCTGCTGTTCTTATTGCAGTGCTAAACATCTATTAACACTGACAGTCAAGTAATGAAGTGACTGCAACAATTAATTTCCTTGTTTCCACTGATCTGGGCTCTGGAAAATTGTTAAACTGATTCTTTATGAATATTCAGATACTAGCAGGAGGGAAGAAAGGAAGTCCCTTGTTTCAGCACTTTCACCTTTCTGCTAGATATTGCCAGAAGACCACTGTCTTTGGATTGCTCTCCTGTTTTCAAGTGCCAGAAATGTGATAGAGTGTTATTTCATGGTTTGCTGAATACGGGGAGAATTGCAAACAGCAGCACATTTTCACAAAATCAGTGTAACTCTCACTTGATTTCATACTGTTTCAGAATCCAGTGAAATAACTTCAATTTTTCCCTGTTTCATTATGGCAAATCATTAGCAGTGTTACCAGGAGACAAATATCATTGGAATAGGCATTCAATATTAAGATTAATGTGTCTATTGATTGATTACACGTTGCTTTTCCACCATAAATTAATAACATTAAATAATATTGCAACATTTAAAAAACCCCAAACTCATTAAAAATGAGTGATTGCTCTAAAGGCAGGAGATGAAAACCAGGTTTTCCCAAAAGGCAGGCTGCTGTCAGTTCCTGCCTTTGTGTTTATACATCTACACTTGAAATCACCTCTCTGTTTAAAGGCATGGTAGGCTGCCCCAGTTCACTGAAGAAAGAGATTTAGGCTGAAGAGTATAGACTGTGTTGGTAACAGTAGCTAACAACAGTAACTACTAAACAGACACCACCAAGAGTAAGGCGGTCTCAGTTTATTGGAAGGCAACTAGATCTGTGACTTACATACATAGGTGTAGCTCTACTGAGAATAATGGAGTTATATCAGTTTATGTTGAGATTTATGTGTACTGCTTTCAAGAGACCAGTGAGAACTTATAGCAGGCTTGGGCATCATCTCATCTCCTTTCAGCAGCTGCCCAAGGAGGGAAAGGTCTGAGGAAATGGGATGTACCTGGGGAATTGCAGGGTTTGTTCGCTTGCGCAACCACATGAGGAAGAGGCTCCAAAAGGAGCAGTGACAGCATTACCTCCAACACCCAAGGTGAAACAGCCAGAGACTCCCAGGGCCCAGTTAGGGGCATTACTGGATTAGGTTGGCAATACTAGTCCTGGATGCAAACAAATGTTCAAGTCCAGTTCTGAGTGTCCCAGAGACACTTGATCCCTGTGATACTCATTGTCTACCATGAACAAAGCCTTGATGAACACTAAACCAACACAAAAATACAAAATAACCGTAAGGCTGCTCCTGCAACTCTGACATTAAATTAATCTAGTCAATACTTGTATTGACAAGCCATAATAGAGAAGAAGGTTTTCTGGAAAATAATTAATTATCTAATTGTCTCTACCAATTGTAGAATCATAGAATAGTTAGGGTTGGAAAGGACTTCCAGATCATCAAGTTCCAACCCCCCTGCCATGGGCAGCGACACCTCCCACGAAACAATGTCACCTAAGGCTCTCTCCAGCCCAGCCTTGAACACCGCCAGGGATGGAGCATTCACAGCTTCCCTGGGAAACCCATTCCAGTGCCTCACCACCTGCACAGTAAAGAATTTCTTCCTCATATCCAATCTAAGCTTCCCCTGTTTAAGTTTGAACCCATTACTCCTTGTCCTCTCACTACAGTCCCTAATGAAGAGCCCCTCCCCAGAATCCCTATAGGCCCCCTTCAGATACTGGAAAGCTGCTATGAGGTCTCCACTCAGCCTTCTCTTCTCCAGCCTGAACAGTCCCAACTTTCTCATCTTATCTTCATATGGGAGGTGCCTCAGTCTTCTGATCATCCTCGTGGCCCTCCTCTGGACCATGGTAGTACTGCTTAAAGTCTTAACAGTTCCCCACTGTGCCAGATGTTACATTAATGTGGAAGATACAGTCTCCATCTCTAAGATCTTTGCATCAGCTATGCATGAAGCAGAAATGCTGATGGATGCCCACACTGGATACAAAGAGAGGCAGCTCAGACTGATGTCTGAGGAACTGATCCTCTATGTCACCTCCAGAGTCAGTGTCTGGACCAATCTCAGTGTTACTGTATCTGAAGCAGACTACTCTCTTCTGCAGACCTTCTTCCTGCTTGCATCTATTTTCAGGAATGTATGATCTGCCTGTATGCAAATTTATAATCTGGTAAATAAGAGAGGAAAGGGGAAGTCAGTTTGGCTGCACCTTGCCTCATACAACAGTTTACAGTGGCTCCAGACCCATCTTCAGCCAACAGGACTGTACCTCTCAGAGCTAATTTGCAAAGTCTGACCAACCAGTCTTTGGAGACAGCTATGCAGGAGCTAAGGAGGAGACTTTCTGTTAGATTTTATCCCTATTGTATGTTTTAACAGTATGCTTGGAGAGAAACAGGGCAAGCATTTAAATCTCTTGCTGAAGACCACTACTCCACCAACAGTGACATAGAGATAGACATGAACACACAGCAGTGAAGTCAAAGAGGCAGCTCAGCAGATTTTCAGGAGTAACAAGTAGCAATTTCACTAGATTTATTTGAAATACTAAAAGTAAAAATAATGAAGTATGTGGAAAGAAAATCTGAAAACTCTGACATATAGGACTAATCAACACCTTCTGGCTCATTGGCTAGCACAGCTGGCACAACCTTCTAATAATTTCTGTCTGAATTTTTCATTGAAATATTTTCTTTGCAAAAATCTGTAAAGAAATGTGACCTACCAGTCATAGGATGCATGGCATGCATTACTGCAAATAAATCTTCAGGACAAAATGAATATCTGGTCTCCAGTGTGAGAGGGTAGTCACTGATTCCAATTAGGTCTCTCCACCTTTTTTGGTCTGATCACTGTCTGGTGACAGTGCTCTGGAGAAAGTCTTTCAATGCTGTATTTGTTTATGTCACAACTCGGCAAAATCTAAATTTCAGACTGTCATTGAATTTCATACCCAGATTGAAGCATTGTAGCCTGTCACATATTTGAAACTCTTTGCTGCCAAACCCTCCAAAAACTGATCAGGGCAACAAGTAATGTAGGAAGCAAGAATAACATCCAGCCTGATCAGATCCTGGATTTAGTCTGGCATAGATACACCAAAAGCTTATACTAGCTCTACATAAACAGGCATTGTCAATGACAAAAAAAGCACAACAAAATACACATTTGCTACATGGTTATTACTGTATTTAAAAAAAGAAAAAGTAATCATAAAGGAGTGCTTGCAGACTGCAATTCTGGCTGCGCTAACAATTTGTCTTATACAGTTATCTCCCTATTTCCTTCTTCGATGCCTCAAGAGATTTTTCAGAAATTGTTCTTTTTCTGCTATTTGCATTTTATTTGCTTTAGAAAAAGTAAATTTTTTTTTGTCTGTAATCTTTTCCCATAAAGTCTAGCTTGATGTTCCCCTTGAATTTAAGTTTTACAGTGATTTATGTTTCTCTAATTCCTTCTACTTCCTCTCTTTCAATACTCCTGATAGCAAAGACCTCTGTAAAAGCCATTTAGAAATGAAGAGATGCACAGAAATAATGCCAGCCTTCAATTCTTCAATTGAATTCTTCATTTTTTATTCTTTTGTAAGGGCACAAAAGTGATTTGGTTTGTTTTGTTAATAATGCATAATTTATCAGCCCTGCAAAAGTCTGGGAAGAAAATTGCTGTGTTCAGGTTATCACAAGGCTTTAATTCATGGCTGTACACTAATGGAGAGTCTAGCTCAACAGCTGGCTTGGTGGATCTATGGAAAAGTCCACAGACAGATAAAATCTGCTTGTACAAACGGATGTTTCTTTTAATGGAAGACTTAAATTTTGTGGAAGGAGAGTGGTACTTCCCTCCAAAATCTATAGTAAAAGGAGAAAAAATAATCCCTGAAGATGTTTCCATTGATGTAAGGGGTCCTACACACAGAGTTCAGCCTAGACCATTGTCTGTTAGCAGATTGAAGCTAGATGTAGGATCTCACAGAGCAAAAGGTAAATAATAATAATAATCAGACAACATCCAGAGAGTTACAGGCAGCCCCTTTCAAACAGCACCGATTAGCTGCCCTTAGGTCAGCCCATAGTCCTGATTTAAGGGTCTGAATCCACTGCTCCTTGTGGTTTTCAGAATGGCTGCAATTCCCTGATTGAAATAATGGGATCATCTGTTGGCATCATCACTCACTGCTTAGAAAATGCCTGCCTATATACTTTTTATGGACTAATTAGTCGGCAATGAGATCTATTCATTGTGATAACTATGCCTTTGAAAATGGCATCTTTAATAAACACTCGGAATATTTAAGTGGAAAATTTATCCTTAGCTTTAAGAGTTGAGAGAAAATAACCTGTCTCTTTTCCTTGTCAATTCTGCTCTGTGCAAATGACCCAAGAGCAGAGCCTGCAAAGCTAGCCAGGCGAATCTAAGCTCTGTTAGTCACCCTGCACCACTCCTGTCCCTTCCCCAGCTACTTAAACAGGAATACTTCCTCTATATTTTGATACTGCCATCCAACACCCAGGTACTGTTTAGCTTATTTGCATTTGATTCAGCTGTTTCCTACTACTTTGTCCTAATATGCCTTGTGCACTCAAGGGAAAGCCTGTGTGCAATTATGAAGAACTCATCACTGTCCTCAAGTGCAGGCTTGAGAACCAGTAATGACTGGAAAAAAGTCTGGTAGCATATTTACTGGTAACATAAAGAAGCTGATAACATATTTACTTCAGGCTTGTCAGCTTTAAGTCTAATATTCACCTTAAAACCCTAAAACCTTACCTGTTCAAGAGGATGAATAAATGACTTGATTGATTAGTCAAAAGAAAGAATCAGCTGTGATTTTAACAGCATTACACAACCTGAAGCAATCTAATTCTACCTTTCAGTAAAGTTGTGTAAAAAGATTATTTTTACACTCATGGGAATTGTTACATGACTGCAGAAATTTCTCCATTGAATTGGAAAAAACCATCCCACTTCTGTACCTTCTGCTGACATGCTGTGAACTGCATCTCTGGCTGTCATTGCAGTGAATAAAGAGAAGGAAAAATAGGGGGTGAGACAGAACGTGTATGTGCGCGTGTGTGTGTGTAACCCTCTGAAGCTCAAAGCCGCAGCTTATGACACCAGAGGGCAATGTTCTCTTGTGATACTGGTCGCGGAACAGAGCCACAAGCCTAAGAAGTCTGCACCACAGGCAAAAGCTCTTTTGAGAAAAGACCACAGTTTTGGAACCCCCTCAAACTTTAGAGGGTAGTCTGTAAGCTATCAGCTTTGAAGCTTTGCATGATGTACAGGTTCAGGTGACACGGAATGCTCTTTTTTTAATCAGTTTTACAATTTTGAGTAGCTTATAAGCAACATCAGCAGACATTCAATGTCAGGGAAAGCTTAAAATCTCAAGCACTTACGTGTTCAAGGAAAAACATGATATAAACCCCCCTATATTCACTTTTTTGTTTGCACAAAAGAATCACAAATCTTACCTCAATCAAAGAGGGAAATAATCACTCATGTAGTGGCTCAGTAAAAATTAAGGTCGTGATAAGTTAATAAGCATATGTGACATTGGAATAAAAGTTTAAAAGTTTTCTTTAGTAAAAGTATTGAAATCAGATGTGCCCCTTCTCCCTTTGTGCCAGTTCCACAGTGGATTTATTAGCTTAAATATTCAGTGAGCTGAAGTGATGCAATCTCTCTCTTTCCTGCAAATATATTAAGAAGGCACTATTTGTTGCCTGGTCATGGCCATGAGAGAGCCTCTTGGAGCCCCTGGGAAGGTGTGGGCAACGGGCAGCTATCCTGGTCAGCCCAAGGGCAGTGCAGAGCAGTACCCTTGCCTGCAGCACACAGCCATGAATGTCTGCCTACCCTTCATTCTGCAGGGTGGGAGCAACACAGATCCCACATTAGTCTCAAGGATTCATTAGCCACAAGCCCATGGAACTAGGAGAGACCAGTGGGAAAGTAGCACTGTAGGCTATCCTTGTTTCTGTGCCCTTACCTAGGGACCTGATAAGGGTTACGGATGAAGACAGCCCTGCAGGAGAGGGAATGCTGATTTGAGCTGGTAGAGCTGTATCTTAGTAACTTTATTCTACTTGCTGTTGTTTTTCACTTTGTGCTGAATAATGCCATTTCCCATTTTCTTTGGGTAGAGGAAGGGAGAATGTGCATAGCTTTAAAGGTTAGAGGTTGTTATCTGGTTGTTCTTCTGTCTTCCCCTGTCATAAACAGCAGCATCAAGCACACATTATCACTTTGTTTAATTATCACATTGTCTTCTAGAGGATTTCAAATATCTTGTGGCTTGTGAGCTGTACTTAATCACTTGTATGTAAGAATTATGTAAGAAACTTTAAAAGAGTCACTAATTAAAATTCTTCAGACAAATGGAAAGGGGGATAAAATAGAATAAGGCTTGGTCAGAGGCACATTGTATCAGGCTATCTTGCTTCCCGTCTTATCAAAGATTGATAAGAATCTTCATTCATGTGTCTAGCAAAAAAAAAAAAAAAAAAGATGATTCTTCAGACAAAAACTCTATCTGACCTTGAGCAAAGCATCTGATGCAGTATCACATGGGAAACTATCAGCTAAAATGGTGAAGATGGAGATTATTGCAGGAACTGAGTTGTGGTAAGGAGCTCCTTAGATGAGAGATGGCAATGAATTATGCTGTGAGGCAAATGATCAAGATGAAATAGATTACTAGACAATTTCCTCAAGGACTAGTCTCAGAATGGATCTCCAATATTTCCAATAAAGACCTTAGTGTAAAAGACAGGAGTGTGATAATGAAACTGGATGACACATGTAGGAAGCATCTTTAGTGTATGGCATTACTAGAGTCTTGTACTTGGGGTGATCTAGAGGACCAGAAGGGTAGAAATGGATCCATTAGGAGACAGGCCAAGTAGACACATCTGGGGTTAATGGCCTGAGTCTGTGTTAGGATCTCAGTGGTGAGAAAGGACATTTGGGAGAGCATATTTACTACAAGAGATCAAAAGATATTGGATTAGTTATCAAAGTAAAATGATGACCCTGATGGGGGTGGAGCGGGTGATGATCTCCTATAAGAGTGTCCTAGAGGGTACTGCTGGAATCTGAGAAGAACTAGTTTAACTAAATGGTGTGTTTGTGAGAAAGCTGTCTGTGGGTGAACCAGCCATAAATCAGTTGCAGCTGCAAATTGGAAAGATTTCTTCTCATCTGAAATGGAGAGTATGGAACCATATTCTAGAAGGAATGGTAAAGCCAAAAACAGTGCCTAGTTTTAAGTTCATACTTGATAAGCTTCTATTACTGACTGTATGATGATTCCTGCTCTTAATGACTGAAGCTGGACTCAGCTTCTCAAAACTCCTCTTCCAGCCCTACAGTCCATTCCATCATTTGTTTGTAGGTAGTCTTTTACTCAAAATATACTGAATACTCTCAGCCAGATAAACCAGGTTCAACAGAGACAGCTGCCGTCACAAATGCCTGTTAGCAAAATAACAAAGATACACGCTCAGGTAGGAATTGAATCAAATCTCGTACCACCCTTGGAGAAATTAACAAATGGAGGTAGACAGAACCTTTATTCTTTTCTTCTTCCAAATTCTTCTGCCACAATTTTAGTAATGTGTTTCTTCTTTCAAGCTACACTGAGATAAAAGGTGCACCAAGCTGGCATAGTGCCACAGATTGTGAGGCCAGAGCAGGTTGCTTGGGTCAGCCAGTCTGACCCATGGCATTTTTTGAGGGTCTTTGGTACATTGCTTTCAGTACCTTATCTTATAATGTCCCATCTGATACAATTGACCTGCAGAGCTTTCCTTATTCCTTGGAAGAAGAACTGGAAGATTTTTATATGGCAAAGAGTTTATTAAAATCATTCTTGTTCCATTCCATGTTTATAGCTGTAATTAAGTTAATTTATGTTCCTAAAATACTTAATTCAAAGTCTTTCAGTGCTGCTGGCATATTTGAGACTAAGAACTTTTCATATGATACTTATCATTCCTTCTAATCTGTGGTTTGTTAATCAGAGTTTTTGTCATGATATATAGTAGGTATTATAAGGTTGGTATTGTTAGGTTTTTGATGCTGCTGTTGTTCCCTGACTGGATGAATCATAAGCCATCCAAGCACTTTAAAAAAAACCTGCTGACCACTTCCCACATAAACACTTCTGCCTTTGGGTAGGTCTTTACAATTCATTTCCTTTCCACAAGTATCTTTGACTACAGAAATGTTCTGCAGACCAGCAGTCACTCAGAACAGTGGCTGGTGCTATGATGCCTGCAACACCAAAATGGTCTCTGCATTTTAGTCTGAATGTTCATCTGCAGGCACCACCCATCTCAGCTTTGCAGTTTTATAGCACTGCTAGTAGCACACTTAGCCGAAAGTTTTTATCATCAGCTTTGGACATTCTTAATGTCGCCAGCTGATGAGCATGTGAATAAAATCTTTTTTTCTTTAAAATTGCTTCCTGGAATGGATAGTGATCACAGTTGCTGCTTGCTTGGGTAATTGCTATGTTGTATCTGACAATCTTGATATGTGACCTTCATTACATTGGCTTCCACTGGAGTTACGCCACAATACACAAAAAGAGAAAGAAATCAGTACCTGAATTTCCTATATCTGTGGAAGGTGCATATGTGTGTTTTAAGTAGATTAATGTGCACTCCTATAAGTACAAGTAATTCTAGTTCTTCATTGTTCTCAAAATGTGGCCATGATTAACACATTCAGAATGAGAATCTGATTTGTTTACTTTCACACGTGTATTGTAGAACTAGGACAATGGAAGAAAATTACATGAAGCGCTGCTTTGCTGCAACTCCAAACTCTCCAGGAACAAAACCCTGCAAGGATATAAGCATAGCTTCTTGTTTTGCAGAGATTCAGAACAATACTGCTTGCCATCTGCTGAAATATAGTAACATGACTTCATGGCACATTTCTATGTTATTTCTGTGGTATTCCAAATTGTGGCAGAAACAGAATTCTTTGAAGAATGGGAAGAATAAAGCAGTAGGTTCTCTGTAGGGCATACAAACTCCAGTTTTGGAAGGTTTTCTTTATACCTAGGTTGTAGTGTCGCTGAGGCCTCTGCGCATCTGAGAGCAGCCAACTGCCTTTGCACCATCACAGTGAGAGGCAGTGATCCCAGTGCCCACTGCCAGGAGAAAGTGATGATGATATCACCAGACTCCATGTCTGCTACCTGCCTATTTTCACACAATCAGTGAAATGCTGGTTTGGCAGGGGAGGTTGTTGGGCTTGGAGGGAGGTGGCTTTTGTCCGCACATTTACATTTATTAGCCTACAGTACCATGGTTCTGCCTCCTTCCATGATGCCTTGGAGTTTTGAGCAGTGTGACATATATGTGCTCTGCTGCTTCTAGATATGCCCTGGCTGCTTAAATCCTGCAGTAGATACTTCTGGCTGTACAATTGCAGAATCTGAGTTTGATTGCAGGTGTGTGTCAGCCAGGTCAAGGCAACATGAAAAGAAGTATTAATGCTGACATCTCCTCTGGGCAGTGTAGAATTATCCCCATTGCAAAGGTATAGAAACAGAGGAATAATTTGCTGATTTTTCTCCCTTGTTCCTTCTCGTTTGCTTTTCCTAACATTCACTTTGTTGCTATATCCTTTAGTGGTTCTCATTGCCTCCTCCCTTCCTGTTATCCCTGGCGCAATATGTGCTTGAAAGGATAAGAAAGGTTGCTGCCTGTGCTGGAAACAAATATACTCTCAAAGGCTTAAAATCCTGTAGCCATGTAGCCATTGGCAGCTGCTGCAGTTACCCACAACAGAGACCACACCAGGAGCAAAGAAGGCAGCTGGGTGTTGAAGGATATTTAAGCATACTGGAGCATATTTCTACTGGGAACAGAAGGAAAAGTGTTAATGTAGATCTCCCCATTACTTCTTGCCCCAGAAAATAATTTAATTGCAGACTGCATAATAACTTTTAATCAAGTATTTCCTCCAACCCTTACCTGTGGGAATATACACAAAATATCATCTCATACCTCCCAACAAACAGTGACTGAATCTTTCTTTGTTGTCTCATGATCTTCAGAGGCTGTAAGCCTTTCAGACAGCCCTTTCCCCCGCCTTCCCCCACCTCCCCACACCCACCCC
>JANRGW010030147.1:0-62846 GCA_024733675.1 Psilopsiagon aymara
TATCAACCCTGGACCTTCTGGAAATAAACGATTTCGTTTCCTAACCAGAAACGGGGTCCGTGCCTTATTCTCCACAGTAGTGTCAAATCCTACACAAAAATCAGACAACAACTGAATACATACACTGTTATTTTGTCTATAAGAAGCTTCATTATTAGCTGTCTCACATTAGAAAGGCTGAGTCAGGGGCATGCATCATAGAACAGAGTTGGAAAGGACCTTAAGATTATCTAGTTCCAACCCCCCTGCCATGGGCAAGGACACCTCCTACTAAGCCATCCCACCCAAGGCTCTGTCCAGCCTGGCCTTGACCACCACCAGTGATGCATCAGTTGTGCATTAAGGCAGACCAACAGTCAGCACCAGAATTGTGGGAAGGACACTGTGGCTTTAACACTGCAAGCAATATTTGGGGTATTTTGTCATGTAAATATATCCAAATGGGGACTGGTTAAATATCCAGCCCTATTTTCCTGCTGCCTTGCTAGTCAGCCTACTCCTGAATGGAATAGTCATTACAGCTGTGAGTAACTTGGCCTTTCTCTGTGTGGCAATAGCCTGTTATAATGTGTGTCTCTTGTATGAGTTTCAATAGCACAAAGCATAATGCATGTTCTTGGCAAGTTAGGCACCTGCAGATTGTCAAATTCTGCAAAGTAATCAATATTTTGCTGGCATCCAGCTCCAGTGAATGGCAGGATATGAGCACCAGGATGGGGAGCAGATGCTTTATTGCATGTTTAGCTATTAAATGTGCAACATCAGTTGCAATTGTGTTGGTTTCTATTATTGCAATTATATTTAGGTTGTTACAGTGACTTACTATAAACCTGGTCAAGTACTGCAAATTGGTGTTAATATTCATGTTGCTTTTTTGATCAATACCTTGGATTTTGAAGCATATAGTAGCAAACAAATGCTGTTAGTGTAACTGTGGGAAACAGAAGCACAGCAGGTTTGTTCTCAAAGTTGCTCAAGTGGCTTTGGTTTGTTTATCTCACTTTGAAAAGTGCCACTGAAAAAGCTCCATGCCCATTTCCTTGCCACATCCCTATGCAGCTCACTACAGAAAGTTGAGAAACTTGGTGTAATTGTGATTTTTTGGTCTTTTTATTTCCTGGGAGTGACCTTCAAACCAAGACCTAAGATACTAAAGCATGGGTATTTATGTTCAAAACCTATCTGGCAAGGAATCAGTCAGTTTTCCACCAGGCACCTCTGCCTTCTACATGACCAAGGAAAAATAGCAGTACAGCACTGCACAGTTGTCATGATTTAAGCCACTATAACTCACACAGTTTGCTCACTCACTCTCCCCTCTTTCTTGCCCCACTCCCAGGGGGATGGGGAGGAGAATTGAAAGAATGCAACTCCCACAGGTTAGGATAAGAACAGTTTAGTAACTAAGGTATAACACAAACCACTACTGCTACTACTAGTAATAATAATGACAAGGGAAATTCAAGGAAAGAGAATACAACAGCTCACCACTGATACCAAGCCCAACCCAGCAGCGAACCCCCACCCTTCCTGATCTCTGCCCTCTGTTTTTCCATCCTGGGCATGACATGCTGTGGTATGGAATACCTTTTTGGCCAGTTTGGGTCAGGTGTCCTGTCTCTGCTTCCTCCCAGCTTCCCCTCCTCCCTGGCAGAGCATGAGGCTCAGAAAGGCCTTGATCAAATGAAACATTCTAAGCCGTAACTATAAACATTGGTGTTATCAGCGCTGTTCCCAGGCCAAAAATTGAAAACACATTGCTGCACCAGCTACTAAGAAGGAGAAAAATCACTGCTTACTGCTGAACCCTGGACAGCAGTGTAGGACTGTGCAGATTCATCTGTTGACAACTCTGTTCTTTATGTTTGCAGGAATGCCCAAAATCCAATGAAAGTACATATGCACTTAGGTGCTTTAGAAGGTTAACATTGCTCAAAAGAGGGGGAGGGGTCAGCTCATTTACTGGGGAAGTGTTTGAATGCTAGTTCTTGCAAGTGTGTAAAACACAGTGTTTATTCAACCAAGCTTGTTTGGTGGGATTTTTCACTCAGCTGGCACTGGACTTTGTTCAGATTATTGCTCTAACCAGCTCTAGAGAATGTCCTCCCCACAATAGCAGCAACAGTGCAATTTTGTTGTCTGTATGCACTTTATCAGGGCCTGTCTCCTCTGGTGTACCATAGTGCAGTTTAGCCTTGCACCTCAGCCTTTTCCACATACAGCAGCTAGCAAAGGGTTATGTCACAGTGGATATGACAGCAAACTGTCCGCAGAGGCCCACCTGTGTGGTTAGTAAGTTTTTCCCATGTGCCAGAAATGCCTGCGTGTGTGTGGGGGGAATCCTGGCCCAAGCTAACAACAGTGGGAGTTTTGCCATTGACGTCAGCAAAGCAGTAATTTCACCCAAGTCCTCCAACAAGATGTGATGGATACAAACCAGGACTCTAGAACAAACTGTTCCATATCCCATTGCTTGTCTCCTGCACCAGCCCCTCTCCCTGTGCAGCATGTGGCATAATCTTGGGATATTCCTCAATGTACAAACACAGCACCTCTTCATTAGTAACTAGAGATAACAGTAACATCTCTGCCGAGTGATGCTCCCTCATGCGCTCATCCTTGTTCAGGTCCTGTATCCCACAGAGCCCTCTGTATCAGCCTGGTTTGCCTAGTGCTCCTTTCAGGAAGCATAGCTGCTGGCTGAGACTGGGGCAGTGTTTGTATGCCCTCCTCTCTGTCTGCAGCAAATGCTTGGGTAACCGACACAGCCCTGTATCTTCCTAGCCAAAAAAGCAAAAGCATTTATTTGAAAAGCAGGTCACCGAGGATTGTTTATAAAGGCTCAGATTCATTCTGAGAGGTTATAAAGCCCTTCATAAAGCTCATTAAGGACCTGCTGCACAAAGCGAGTTGCAGCTTTGTGACAAATTGTCTCAGACTGTCACACAAAGGCAGCTTAATGTGAACTGCTGTGTATTATTTAGGCTTGTGAGTGATGGAGGAGGAGAAGTGCTGGAAATGAGAAAGGGTATTAAGTGAAAGGAGACCATGTCCTGGGCTTTTGGTCGATAATGGGCTTTAGCATAGATCACTTGAATGGCAGGCTGCTAAGCTGGCCTTAGACCTATAGGCTACTTAAAAATAGCAGCATCTTAATGATTTAAGAAAGTGTTAGTATCAATACATGTGAAGTGACCAGAAATAGGCTGGTGTAATTCCAGGAGCCTTCTGCTGTGTGGCTGGACTCAATGCCAGAGGAGAGGATGTGTGGCATTCTTAAAAACTGGAAAACATCTAGAATGAATTAGCTGTGGGAAGATTTCCTGTCTTTATTGAATCTGCATATATAAGAATGCGCATATATTTTAGCAACATATTTCTGTTCCAGTTTCAGGTTTATATGATTGATTTGTAATTTATTAGGGATTTTAAACTGTCACAGGAGGAAAAAGAAGTTATTTCTGTAGTGCAAGCGAAGGACTGTCTGTTGATTTAAGGTCTGTTGTGGTGAGTGATTGTATTTGCTTCCTACAGCTACTATACATGCAGGAAAATACAGAATTATGTGGTAGACACGCTTAATGTTTATGAGTTTTTCAAGGCTAACCACGAAGTAAAAATGAAAAACAGAAGGCAAATAAACTCTTATTCTTCAGGCTTTCCTCTGACTAATGGAAGGAAAGTCTGGTTAGTGATTCACTGTCCACAACAGAGGCCCCTGATGCAGACTGCTAGTTATGTTTGAATTTAGCCCTTGAAATTATCAGATCTGGTAATTCCTGCTTTCCTTACCAGAAGGTGCCAACACAAAGTAATTGGGAGCCCTTGTGCTCTTTGCTCTGATTGCAACTCCTTTCCTACCATATCCAGGAATGCACTTTGGAGTTCCAGATCACTACCCTGTGGAAAGTTGGGACAGTCCTTCTTGATCTTCCTCTCAGGCTCCAAAAGGTACCTTTGCTTCTGTACATCTGTGCCTGTAAATATTACACCTAAATCTTCAGTGGGGTAGCAAGAGTAAAATACAGATTCTTCAGCTGCAGAAAGTGTATAGATAGCATGGATATTTCTCTTTGTTACTACTTGCTGGATGCCCTGATACCATCTGGCAGATGGAAATGGTGCACATGCATGCAGATACCCACATGTACCACTTAGGAACAATGCTTAGTGTTGTGTGCAGAATGTTTTTCTTCCTTAAAGAGGTAGTGTGCTTCAGATTTCATAAGTCTAAATAATTCATGCTAAAAGGATCAAGAACCTAATAGAAAAACCAGTCTTGGAAAATGTCAATGTGCAAAATGGTTATTATCACACCAGAGGGTTGGTGTTGCTTTGCTTATTAGGTCTGCTGGTGCTTGAGAGTGGTGGAGCACTTTATCAGATCTGCAAGACCAAGGAAGCTGGAAGGTTTCGGTTTCCCCCTTTGCTAGTGGGTGAAACCTAAACCTATCAGGCAGAGGAAAGAAACATTTTAAGAGGGGAACACCAAGATAAGAATTTGCTGCTTGTCAACATTTGCTCTGAGAGGGATGTGACCAACATTAAGGAGGACTGGCACTAGCAGGTATCAACTTTGCACTGGAGAGAGTAGTTAGGAAAATGGAGTCAGACTTGTTAAAATAGCATCTGTACGGTCATGTGCACCAAATAACCCAAAAGAGTATGGTATGTTTCCGTAATGTGACTTGCAGGGCCAAATAACACTTCTCCAAACCTTTGGCTAACAAGCATAAAGTTATCTTTAAACAGAGGCTGTCAGTGAGAAAAATCATTATATGTTTAGTTTGGAGATCTGTATCTACATTAACATTCCTAACCTGTGTCACTAAAATATGTCACTTCTCCTTTTTCTCTTTAAGCCTCACTGTGTCTTTACCAGCTTTCTGGTCTATTTGCCTCAAATCAATTTTGTTCTCAAAGTCTGGCTAGTCAGTTCCCCTTTGTTCCATGGGCCTTTTTAATGACAGCATCAGTAAAAGGAAAAATGACAATTCTTTTGCCATTTAATCTAATGTGGTATGTTTGGGGGCATATTCCCCTAGCCCACACATTTTCAGCTTTCCACACATTTGGAGGTGTGTTTTTTTTTCCACTATACCACTTCTTCTGTTGTTTTAGCCCCTGGTTAGGTGACCATTACCATGTCTCTAAGGCATTTTATTCAAAGTTACTGGGTAGTCATTGCTGAGTTCCAGAATATTTTGTCCAGAATATAAATGAGCTGCTGATTCAGACTACTCTGATCACTGTTTTTAATCCCCCTGATACACTGAAGTTCACAGTTAGACTTAATTCGGTTCTTGCTTCACAAGATTACAGTCTCAAAGAAGATAAGCTAGAAAAAAATGAAAAATTTGCAAATGGAAGCAACAACTCTGTTAACTGTTCCTGAAATGTTTGAAGGCAATTTGTGGCCTTTTGTCAGAAAGGAGCACACTCAGGCCCATTTCCATATAGAGGGATATTTTTTGCTATTAATTACTGCTGCCTGGTGCCTCTGCCAGCTCTTTGCATTTGCTTCTCTCAAGGAACAGAGGCACTGGAAACCTTTTTCGCTTCTTTTACAGGCTGGCAGTAAGCTACGTTCTACCTCACAATATTCTGATGAAAGGTATCTGGTCAGCACAGAGCTGAACTGCTGTTTATCTCCTGTCTTCTGCCAGTGATTTGTTCTGCCAGCAGGCTCCTTATCCCTGAATTTCAAAGGAAATAAGTACCTGCAAGTGTAGCCCAGCAGCATGGAGGGCTAATGAATGTCTGCAAAATGTTGTGAGATCCATGGATGTAAAGTGCTGTATGACTTCCTCAAGACTATTTGTCTACAGCTCTACACGATCCAGCTCATGACTCTGATTCTCTTTACTGTGTTCACTGAGCCCCTTTCTTCAGTTTGCGGTTTCTGCAGTGTATGGTGGAGCTCAATAGATGGAGATAGTGCTGGCTTGAGCTGGTCCATGTCACATTGCCTGATCTTATTACTATGATGTGCAGCCCCAAGTTAATGTCCCCTTTCTGAGCCAGGAATTCAAGGATGTCATTTTGAGACTGCAGCTTGCCTAGGTCTGGCTCCAGGAGCTGCTCATGTATCACTGGTTTGGGAAAAACTCCATTTTTCTCCATCACACGAAGCTGCTCCTTGTGCCTGTTGTGCCAAATTGAACTCTCTCCGTTGGCCACAATAATCCCTCCTTGTTCTCCATCAGCTTTATTTTCTTTTGCTGTAAGAAAGACTGATGTGTCAAGCGTTTCCCATGCCATTGCACTTTAGGGTTAACTCATGACGGTGAGCTTTACCGGCAGATACGTTCTGGTGAGGAAGCTCTGATGGATCTGAGGTGGGGATGGCACTGAGCTCCTGAGATCCTTGGGTGCAGCAGGGTCAGTGTCTTGAAGGCCCAAAGCTTTCTTCAACACCAGTGGGAAGAAGAGGAGTCTTGTCAAAAGTGCCAAGTAAAACCCTATCCTGGCTTTCTTCCCATGGAAGCAGAGAAAGGATGTTGTGTACAAGGCACTTCCCACTGCCTGCACAGGCATTTCTGCAGAAAACAAGACCTGTCTCAGAGTTACTTCCCTGAGATGTGTAACTGTCAGAACAGGTTTTATCACAAAAAAAGAAAAAAAAAAACAACCAACCAAACGAAAGATTTTTCTTTTTTCAGCTCTTTTGCTTGAACAATCAGTATGTTTAAATTAAAAAGGACTTCCATTCCACATTTTAGAAGAACCTCTTTTGAGCATATTTTCTTACTGAACTGCTAAGCCTAAGGAGAAGCTACCAGGTGAGGTAAATTTTTTAAAACAATGGAAAAACAAACAGCAAGACAGAGTTTTGCTCTACTAGAAGCAATCACAAGCAACACTTTCTTTGACATCAGTTTAGATAATTGTTGTGACATGTTAGTGACTTACAGCTTAAAAATCCAGGTCTGACAGTGAGGGTGATAAGATAAATGGAGTTTCCGGTTGAAACAGACCTTGTTAACAGCATGTGGCATTTGCGTTCCTCTTAGATCACTCGTTTATGGTCAGAAGCTCTCCTGCTTGAAACACAGCTGCAGTTTTTCAGTGTACACCTGACAACACTTAGTTTCAATGCCTCTTTCTCTGGCTCTGCCATAGACTGTGTGTTTTGCTTTTGGGCATCTCAATCTATCAGTGGCCCACTTCCCATAGAGTGAGGACCTCTGTCCTCTTTTTTTAGTCTCTGGGAGGGTTCTGGGGAAGTTGGAGTGGATTCACCAGTATGAAACAGCAATGAATATATGCAAATAGCTCTCTTGTGTCTAACAGCAGTTCCAGCAGAGATTTCTTACAGAAAGGTAGCTAAGCCCAAGTATGGATTAACCAAGAAGGGTGTGGGTTCTGCAGCGCTGGGGGTATTTGTCTATATGGGGCTGACCTCCTAGGATTCCTCCTGGCCTGAGTTTAATCTTGAATTCTATGAAACCAGGACAAATAGTCATAAGCCCAATGATGCTATACCCTCAGGTTCTCTTGACATTACCGTGAAACCGTTCAGAAGTGGGTAGCCTTGAAATAGCGTGTTTTCATCTTGCAAACTGAACCCATCGCAGGATATTTACCATCATTAGGTTTTTATGCTTATTTGAGACTCCTTTCAGTCACTGGGAATAACTACAGGTTTGCAAACTCTGTACTGCTATAATCCTCTTCACAGCTTAATATAATTCATGTCCTGCATTTTGAATAATATCTACATTTAATAGCAACAATACCTGAAGTCAGTGAAATGCAAACAACAATTTTAGCCATTGGAGAAGAAAATATTAATGGACAGTCCATTAACTCCCAAAGCTTTAGTTCAAGTTTGGGATGACAATTCAGCTCCATTCTTCTCCTAATTGAATGTGCCCCAGCTTGACTGTGACATAAAAATAAGTTTATCTTAGTGGAAAAATTTTGGTAGGCTGAATTCTGTATTGCTGTAGTATTTGGTTGATCGGAAAAGTAATAAAAGTTGTCCTCATCACTGGGTGAAGACAACATGAGAAGGCTGTAACTCAGCAAGACCCAAGTGGGTCTTGCACTATCCATCATCAGTTTGGTTCTGACCACAGGCACTCTTGTTCTTACTGTATTTTTTACTATGATTACATTTTATCTCTATGAGTTATTTTATAGTTTCTGCTTTGCAATCATTGTGATGAACTTGCTGCAGTAGATGTTAATTTTGGATTTTCAGCAGCAGAACTTCTATCTCAAGACCCTCAGCTACCTTTCTTTCTTGGTGTTACAAAGCCAGGTCTATCTTGATGTAAACTCTAGTAATATGAATAAAGAGGGATAGCGTGTTTGGAGGGTGGATGATAACATCTTTCACCAAGAAATTAGAAGCTTTTTGTTTCATACGTAATAACATGAAGCTGTACGAATGTGGCATGTCTTCAGACACTTTCTTGTAGCATCTCTGTAATGCAGGAAAATGTAATCTTTTACTGTGTGAATATTAGTAAAATGCAACTCTAGTTTTAAGAGTTTTTCTCTATAATCCTTATTTTATATTCAAACTGAGGAATGTGAATTCTTGTTAAATAACCTTTTCTGATTGTTGCTGAATTCCAGGGATTAGGGCTAGTACTGCAAGACAAAAGGGAAAAATAAAAAGCATTCTTAATTAAGAGTCTGAATCCTTGGTTTGCCATGGTAGGTATCAGAGGGAGGTCCACAATACTAGCCAGGAATATTTGTTTTGACATAAAATTTCAACAGGCATAAAAAGCATTTTTGTTTCTGGGAAAACATAAATAAATTACTTCTAGAATATCTTGCACTAAAAGAGAAGATGGAAATCAGCATTTGAAAACCCACTGGATCCTATGTGAGTTTGTGTGATATCTCATATGAACGCAGAGGCTGCAAGACTCTAGTCTTCTACCAAAAGTGATGCCCCTTAAGTCTGAATCATGAAGAGTGCAGTCAAAGAGGATATTGAACTACTGCCTTTGATTCTCCTTTGACTTCAGCTAGAAAAGATTCATTGACTCCCTTAGCTCACTCGTGGTCTTGCCTAAAACCTGGAGCCAAAGCACACCAAAGTTAATGGAGTTCTTTCTCTTAACTATAATAATCCTTGAATCAAGCCTGCTAAGGTGGTAGAATGACGTCCGTACCATGAAAGTAAATAAATGTGCCTATAAAAAAGAGTGCAAAAACTTGATTAAGTTGTGAAATACAATCAGTATTGCTCCATGTTCAGTTGTGTAAATGTCAGTGCTGTTCTCATGTCTTGAAGCTTTGGTACAATTAGTTCCCTGTATGATATCCAAGAGATTTTAGGAGATATAAGAAGTTTCAGTATCAATAAACAACATCTGGCTTTCTGACATGCACGTCTGCATGAAGTAGGATTTATTCTGCAATTCAGTATCATCATTCTAACATTTGTTTCAGTAGTTCGAAAGTGTATGTCTGTTCATCCTCAGTAATCCTGCAGGGATATGCACTGTTTTCACTGTGTTTTTCAAGTAGCTATGGTAACAAGGAGATATTCCGCTCATTATTTTCCACGTGCCAGACCTGTGCCCTGGCTATTGGCCCAATTCTACAAGGTATTTAATACCACCTGAAAGTGTTGGCAACTCATGCGTAAACCAAAAGTTACTGAGGGTGTTTAGTCAACCTCACTGTTGTGAAAATGGTTGCATGTCTATTGGTAGCTGGGGAAGAATCTGATGTGCCTTTCTAGCTGCAGGTACCTGCCAAGTGATGCAAATGTCAGCCAGGCCAAGAGCAGTACATGGGATAAGTAAGGTGTTTTTTTTTTTTAATAGGCTTTGTCACATAATTTGTACTTTGATTTCCTGGGTAGAATATCTTTTCAGGTGTCAACTGGGTAAGTGTTGCTTTGTGTAGGAACTCCACAGTTAGAGCACACTTGAAAGCCAGAGACAGGCTTCTCTGAGTGTGGTCTTTCACTATGTGGCCACATTATCTCTTGCAGTAGCTTTTTCGGTCATGCAGTGCGAAGTAGAACAGGTACTTGTCCAAATCAGCCCATTCCATGTGTTGCTATTGAAATAAAGTTACTTATTCCTCCCTTTCTGTAAATTTAGTGTTCCTGTGCTTTTACTGTCCTTTCTCAGCAACATAGGGTTCACTACATGAAAGTGTGTGGCAGAGCTTTCTGGAGACTAAATTTTGCCATATCAAGGTGCACAGAAAACTATATCAACAGAGACATATTCCATAGAAACTTCATACCAATTCCACTCTGTCCTGCCAGCCACTCACTACCTGCTGCTCAGAGTAACAATTTGCTACTGTAGACTCATCAGCTTTGCGTATGGTCAAAGTAAGATTAAGTCTCTAACTAAAGCATGTTCTGATGCTACCTGCAGAATGTTATTTTGTCAGTGTTGCTGCCCCTTTCTAGTGAAGGCTGTGGACTTACTCAACCCAAACTGTACTGTACATGCATTCACTAGACTGGAGGAAACTGGAGAGCAGTAGGGATGGATGCTGCAACTGGCAACTGCTGGGCTTGCTACCATCACTCTTTTTCTTTCTGCTGGATCTGTGGAAACTGTCACATTAGGATTTCTGGAAGGTTCAAAAGTGATAGCTATATTTTGCTTAAGAAAACATTGTCTAAAATTTATCTCGGACTAGGGAATTGCTTCACAGGAGGGGCAGGCACACTCTGTGTGGTAGAAATGGATATTACTGGGAAACCTTATGTGCAAAGTTCCTGCAAATTCTAAGGAATATACATAAATAATGAGGTGCAACATACCAGTTAGAGTATGCTCTAAATGCTGGCACCAGACAGTTCATGACCTTGCATAACTTTGTGTGGGGCTGAAAGCATATGACTTCTAACTGATAAATTACCATTTTCTTAGTGCTTGATATAGAGCTCAGACTTGCAATTTTCATCTTGATGTATATGTGCTATGGAATCGGCATTAT
Organism: Psilopsiagon aymara; assembly: GCA_024733675.1. Classification (NCBI taxonomy): domain Eukaryota; kingdom Metazoa; phylum Chordata; class Aves; order Psittaciformes; family Psittacidae; genus Psilopsiagon; species Psilopsiagon aymara. Next base: position 10,933 of record JANRGW010030147.1, read on the forward strand.
GAACCCAAATATCAGTAGAAATGCTGTGCATCTTCCCACTGGTTATTTACTTGCGCAGAGCAGCATTATACTGCGAGATTTAATGCTGACTCTTAGCTGTACGAAGCTCTTCTGTATTTCCCTTTCAAGAGATTGCACAAGTACTTTGATACAATGGAAAATCCTATGACAGGAAAGTTTTGCCTTGCAAAACTTGCCAGAGTGAGGTCCCATGGGATTCGCTTTTTTAAAAATCTATATAAATTTATTTTTGTCAAGATGTTAATTTCTAAAAAGTATACTTTCCAAGCTTTGTTATTGCAAAACTTCTATTAATCAGCATTAGTACATGTTCAGTGCTTTCAGGAGTTGTTTAAATGAATGATACTTCAAAACCTCTCATGCTGGAGCAATTAGAGAAATACGTATTTTCTGATAAAAGGATACAGCTGAATGTTGGTTTACATTATCAAGTGAGAGAGGAGAACGTGGGCTTACTAGCCAAGGTTCTGGGAAACTGATGTTCTGCACTGTGTTGCGCTTTGGGCTTCTTTTCTGACTATGGGAAAACTGGGTTGGATAAATGCTTGCATAGCTGTAGGTCAACAAATTACTGCATGTCATCTGTGTCACGGTTGTTGTCTTGATGCAGAAGCTCTGGTCTTCATCTAAAGTCATGCTGCACTGGTGAAAATTCCTTTATTGCATGCTAAGTCTTACTGCTTTACATTTGCTGAGAGTTGTGAGCCTTTACGGAGGTGGCTCACCCAAATCAACTGGTGCATGGTAGCTTATTTGTCTCTCTGAGTGAATTGTACTTCGAACAGAAGTTTACTTTTGCTATACCATATGGCTGCAGCAAGGTGCAGTGGAGGGCCAGCCTGAATATAAAGCAAGGTTTTGCCCTGCATGGTTGTGTTTCTTTGCTGATGTGAATCAGCTGAACTTCAAACCGAGTGTAACTGTGCGGGTTATTGCAGAGCTTATCTTGAGTATAAATCCATGCCTTTATTGTCCACCTCTAAACTAGAGAAGGCCACACATCTCCATCAAACAGCTGAATTGTGGGGATAAGTGTATAAAAAGTCAAGACCTGAGAACTGCTAATTGCACTCAGTTGATATTGCCTTGAAAATTTTATCCTATGCCCATGCTAGCTTATAGACTAAGGAGCAGGCCAGAGTCACTCCTGGATCAAAAGTAGAGAGTTTGGGGTTTTTTTCCCTGATTTCCTCATAGAGTAACCAACACCAAGCACTGGCACACAGTGATCATTTTATTTAGAAATGAATGTGAATGTCTTGAAAGGAGTGCCATGGAAGGGTAGAGCAGAACCTTGGTTTAAGACAATATTGGCTGTAGTTGTATCTAGTCCTGTGTAGTTTATTGTCAGGTTCACTTGCAGTAGGTTGGGACACATAAGCCCTCAGTGGGTCTTCCAGCCCAGATGCATGATTTTAAGCAAGTCACGCATCCCCCTATAATCATATCCAGTAGGTAATTACATCTTGCTGTTGTAAAGTGCTGTGAGACCTTCCAGTGAGTGTTAGGTGTGATTCATTGTCTTTATAGCAAATATACAACATATCCTGCTTAGCGTCATGGCTACTGTAATTCCAAAGGGTTGGCAGCCTGCCATTACAGGTCACTGTAGTTCTTCATGTACCTGACATAAAAATCTCAGTCACAGCCATTATTGCTTACCTTCTAGTTCAACCCAATTTCATGAGTATTTGTATAGGAAAGAATGGGCTGGAGTTAAGTGATAGATAAGTTAGGTGAGATCATGTCTGAGGAAGGCACATCTTGAATAAAGATCACGAGTCTCACATTTGGTTTCCTTAGTGATACTACAAATAGCAAAAACAAGCCAGAGAAGATTGCACGAGAGTGTTAAAACTGTGCTTCTCTTTGGTCATGAGGATGTAAATCCGTCCAGTTTGGCACGCAGGTGTATTTTCAGAAGAGCATGAAACACGAACTTGCAAAGCACAGATGGTCTAGATACTGCTGAATCCCCTGAACCTGGGGCATCTTTCTCCACATGTACTCCTGTTGCTTCTGTATTTTGAGGTAAATAAAGGAGTTTGTTGTGATTTGTGTTTTCTACAGTCATGTAAGAGAAATGGAAAAATTAACACTTTTGAAACTTCACAGTCCAGTAGGATGTAGATATGGGGGAATGAAGCAAGAAATATTCAAGAATTAAAGCACGGTTAGATGGGGTTGGTGTCATCCAAATTTCAAGTATTAGACAATCTAGGTCTTAAAGATTCATTCATACCATTTTTATCTTTTTTTGTTGGCACTAAATGGTAGTCAAAGTTTCTTCTCTTTATTTAAGAATGTAAGACATAATTTCTATGAGTATATTCTTTTACTTTTCTGCATTGTAAGAAAGTGTCTTGATCAAGAGACATTTTTGTTAGTGTAGTCACTTAGGGATAGGGGGAATGACAAGGACATAACAAAAATGGTAAAATAGTGACTTGAGAAAATATGAAGGCTGGCATTTTTTGAGTTGCCTTTATGTCCATTTCATGCCCAGAAAGAACAGGAGAGAAAATTTAGAATTTAGGCAGTTAGGAAATCTGGGACAAAACCAGGTAATTCCCATAAAACATCCTTATTAAAACATCCCTGGTATTGGAAGATACTACCAAGCACCTGGATGGGTTATCATGTATCATGTGAGGCAGTGCCGAGTTAGAGAGACCTGAGCTAGCTCTGAACAAGCTATTGCAGCTTTATCACACAGGATAGTGTCACACGGAGCCTGTAGCTCTGCCTCGTTCATCTAGCCCTGCACTGGGCTGCTTCACCATGTGTTTTAGCAGTACTAATTTGACCAAGTGGAATAAAGCACTGATGTGTTATTTCCCATTCAAAGGCGTCTACTGTGGGACTGTGTTAGCCTCACATGGACACGCCCTCAACATGCTAGAATGTTTTTCTCTCTGATAGGAATCAGTGGTGGTAAAGATAGTACTGATCAGCAGAGATGAATGTGAGCAATAAAAGTAACTGAGCTTGTTTGTGTGAAAGTCAGCAGCATGTGGTGAGCTGAGCTATGTAGGGCTAAGTGATAAAACTAGGAGGTTCTCAATAGTAGCTTCTGTGTACAGAGCCCAGAAATGGGCAGTGCCCATGATCTGACTAGGGTCTGGTCAGTTAGAGCCAAATGAGCCTGATTGCATCCCAATAGCACAGAAGAGAGAGCAACACTGTGCAGCACCTCCTGTGCCCCCAGGTGATCTATCATTTACATCACACCATTCTCATGCTCTGTGAGTTCTTTGTAATTCCTCATGGTTTATTCTTTCTGGATATGTTCATCATCACCTTGTTGTGAGACTAATGAACATACTACCAGAAATTCTGACAATCATTTGTAAAATCAATGAAGTAAAGAAAGACTGTTAGCATTTAATATGCTATGAAAGCACACTACCTTAGAAGGTCATTGCTAACAGAAGGAATTATTTTCCTCTTCTCAGTGCTATGGCTGGAAGCTGTTAATATCATGCAACACTATGCAGGCCAAAGAGAAATGAGTGGTGTGAAACCTGCCAAGTTTTATTCAAAGCGCTGGTGTCCATATCAGAAAACTTGCCACACCAGTGAACTTACTGGGAGGAGTAAAAAATAAGTGGGAAAAGAGTTTTGTACAATCATTTATGTGTGGCTGAGTTTTTAGCGAACTCTCATTTTTAAAATGAACTGAAACACCAGCAGTGCAGCTTTGGATGTTCAAACATTGTTGGTCATAGGATGGCTGTACTCTGCCAATGTAAGTACAGTCAGGTGTATTAGGCAGGTGACCTGTGAAAAGAGGGCTGTTCTTATCCCACTGTAAAAGGTGCTGATAAAATATCTGGAAATGGAGCTCCAGTGCACAGTAGAAAGGCTCTGGAAATTGAGTGCAGGCTGGCAGTGTTTGGGATGGAGAATTGGGACAGAAAAGAATAGCAAAGGAAGACAGGTCTCAAAAGGAGCCCAGGTCAGAGCAAGAACTGATGCCATCCAGGTACACTGGGATGAAGAGCCAGAGGAGATAACAGTGATTAGCTCCTTCTGTGTGATCTAATCTATCTTCCTGAGAGACAGACTAAGTAGTGCAAAGGGCAGGGCAGAGCAAGCTGGGAGAGAACAAGGGGGAAAAGACTGACCCTGTGGTGAAGAGGCATAGGGCCAGAGCTGATGTAGAGTTAAGGCTCTGAAAGGGCATAGAAGAGAGCCAGTATGGAGCAACTGCCTTCTGTGGGGCTGGTGGAGGTTTGCTTGGGCTTAACATGGTCAGTTCTGTAGGTCTGAACAAACAGCACGGACTGCAAGTGGAAACAGTCTCCCGTGCTTTTTGTCACACAGTACCTAGAGAAAGCTTACCGAGAACACACTCATGCCACGTCATTCAGAGTGCTTCCCTGCTTCTGCTCCTCACTTTTGGTGCCTTTGAACATGCCCCAGACCATTTGGCAGGAGAGCTGCGAGATACTGCAGGAATGCCTGAAGGGTTGTCCTGCCAGGCTCTGTGAGGACCTCCTGCGAACCCAGAGAAACAGTCGCTGTGGTCTGAACTGGACTGAGCTGTTTTGTTCTCTTAGACTGTAGAAACAGGACAATTTCCCCAGAACCCTCCAACTCAGCATCATATTTGAATAGTCTGCTGGGCTTCCTGTACACCTGTGTATTCTCATTGAGCATCTTAAAGCATTTTGGCCAGCACCACAGGTAAAAGTTCCCTTCTGTTACTAATACTCTTTTTCCTGCATTTTAATTTAATTTCCCCTATAATTCCTTCTTTTTCCACTGCACATTTCCCTTTGAAAGCTAATATTTCACAAACGGTTGCATATTCTTCCTCCCTAAGTGCATGTAGCTTCTTCTCTGCTGTTTGAAGAAATCAACATTCCAGCTGAAGTGCACCTGCAATTTCCATTAATGTAACAGAGTGAAACGGATCCACTGGTAAAGAGAAAGAAGCTCTGAACTCCTTTCCTCTGACAACAGATCTCAGGGGAGGAAAAGAAGAAAACCTGAAAGATGGTAGGGAAGTCTGTTTTCTAAGCAATGGCAATATATAGCTGTTGATGGAGACTGCATGTTTAATCTTTCTCATGTACTTAGGCCTAGGCTTGCAGTTAGGTGCTTTGCTCTGAAGAGGCATGCAGTGCAAAGGGTATTTAATCCTGTATTGGTATCATCCATAGATATGTGACCCAGATGGATGAGATAAAAGCTTCTGCAAATCAAACTACATGTGCTGAAGCTGTATAGATTGGAGGATAAAGAGAAATGAGGGGATGGGAGAAGGGGAAAGAAGTGACTTATGTTGAGTGGCAAGACATAAGCAAGCAACGTCTGCTAATGGTTGTTTATGTCCTGATTGTCCATGTAGAGCATCTTAGTTGTACTCTGCGGTTGCATTTTAGGATCTCAGTGTGGACAGAAATACATTACGAGTGAATAAGTTTAAAACAAGAGAGAAATTATGAGCAAATGGGAAGTTTGCTGCTTATTAGTGAAATGCAAAGGCGTAATTCTGGTCCCCAAATCCAGTAAAACTGGTTAAATTCTGACAGAAGCTCTACATGAAGAGTAATCTGTTCTTTCCTAGTATACTTCTTGTTTGCCAAATAGTTTGGAAAATTGCATATGTAGAGTGCATCTGCTTTTGTTCATGCAGGCTGTTCCTGGTTTGATGTTTGTGGCGTATCCAGATGATGGAGTATTTTCCTTCACCTCTGATGGGGGTGACTGAAGTGTGAAAGTAGGGCACTGTCTGTAAGGCTTACAGAAGAACACATTAATTTGGATGAAGAATAAGACAAAGTATCCAAAGACTTTGGATTCCGAGTGTTTTGCATACTATGTCCTGTTAATAGATCAAGACCTAAAAAGTCACTGGGGGCAGTGGAGGTGGGAAAGGATGCACATACTGTGCTATGCAATGCTCACCTAGACTTTGCCTTCCAGTAAGTCTTTACCTTCGTGCTCTATATCAGCATTGTGAAAGCCCATACGGTTTATAGCTATCTTGCTGGCTCTGGTTATGAAAGCTAAAACCAATGTAATGAGCAAGATTTGTCTGATCTGAATGGTGGATCTATTTTCCTAGGAGTACTGCAGAAGCTGATTCATGGGGAAAAGATGGAAATGTTAAGAAGGCGCATGGCAGGTAACCAATTACAAAATGGCCATGAAGAGTCTTTTGCAAAAATTACAGGATATAGGCATTTACAGACTGCCCACCTATGCTACTTCATGTCTTGTTCTGAGAGTATGAGGGCTGCATGTTTCCTTTCCATTTCTTTTGAAGTAGCTCATGTTAATGAGACTCCATGCAGGAGCTCATCTGCAGTTCAGTTTCTCCCAGACCTTTGTGTGATTACTACCTATTAACATCCATAATGTTCTCCTGCTTTAGCCATTCTTCTCAGACCTCTGCTGCTGACAGTGCCCCATGATAAATGCATAAAAAGGTTTTTGTTCTCTGCCCTTCCCCATGGTGGAGGCATGTGTGATCCAAAATACTCTCTCATCTTCTCTTTCTGTATGGAGCTGGTAGATAGTGCTGCCCCTTTGCCAGATAGAGCAGATCAACACCTTTCATATCACACCCTGTACTCTCAGCTGTTTTCAGAGGAAGGCTCTTGGTGTTTCGTGCTGGCACATCAGCTGGGAATTGAGGCCAAGACACTCTCACATATCTTCATGGTGGGCAGTAGCCTCGAGGACCAGCTCCTGCAACACTTACCCACTTCTGGCCAGAATTCCAGTTGTATTTGCCGGGTAATGTGTTGGGCAACAAGAGGATTTTGCTTTGATGTAGGAAGGGTAGGTAGGAAGCTATTGAACCAACACAGTATTTTTGGTTGGTTTATATGATATGCATTCACTTAGTTTGAATTTCAGCATCTCAGCAGTTCATTTAAAAATTGGAAGTAGGCAGAAAGAGCAGAGGAGGCTGTGGCATTGGAAGGAAAAATCATAGAACAGAATTTCACCATGAAAGACAGCTGAATTCAAAGTGTTTTTTTCTTATTTTCTTTCTTTAGAATAGGAAATGAGTCCCAGATTCCAAACTGTATTTCTCATATTAAACAGCAGTAGCTGTTAAAGCTGAATTGGGTGCAAACAGGAGCAAAACTGGGCCTTCAAAGTTCAATGGGAATTGTGGCTAGTGAGTTCACTTTGTGAAAAGTTAGACTTCCTGATATATTAAATTGCTACTCACTGTTGCAGTAGCCCTCTCAGCTTCAGGGACTGACACCCAGCACAGGGGGTTTGCAGTTCGTAATGCTGGGCCTTTGTATATCCCAGTGAGCCAGAAAGCGGGATTTGCAAGGAAAAGAGGAAAAAAAACCAAACCCAAACCAACTGAGAATCAAAAATAAATTTCATAGTCCATCTGGCAAATATTCCCAGGCCACAACTGTCTTTGGCTCCCCTCCACCCCCCATGGTCTCCAATGGTTCTGAGGCCCCCACCACAAGAAAATCAAGGGTTTAAGAATACAATAAGTAAAATCTTGATGTCATTTGGGTTTGGGAGTATTTGGAGGTTAGTCTTGTGTGAGCATGTTTTGTTGAATTTTTATTCCGTGGATGAAACCATCTACCCTGGGGCAGAGGAAGGGTATTCCCACCTACATCTAATTGCCCTGAGAATCTAAGAGTTGGTGGGATGAAATGGCACTTATTTGTAGAATAACCTGTAAGGTGGCAAGTGCCTCCCATTGCTTTGTGCTAGATCCGCCTTGCTGACCTGCAGGGGCACGGTTCCATTGAGGGAATGAATAAAACAGGTACTGTATTCAGCTGCATGTGGTGACCCAAGTGAAGCTGATTGTGGTTGTCTCAGATGTTGTCTATAGAAGCAGAGGGATAACAGGGAGAGTTGTGTATCTTAACTTTTGGAACAAGCCTAGACAATATGCTTACTGGAGCTTCATGTATGAAAACAGGAGAGAGCAAGTTCAACAAGATCATTCATCTGAGCTGTTGGTGACTTAGTCTTGGCTGCAGCAAGAATCCGTTCTGCTCTCAGTTCTTTTTGACATTCACAACAGGCAAAGAAGTCTTGTCCCTGACAATTTTTTCTTTCCAGATTGGTTGGGGCAAGCAGTTACATTGGATTTGATCTCACTTTTGGGTTTTCAGAAGATGCCTAGAAAGGACTGCAAATAGCAGATACTTCAGTTTGTTTGGGAGGTGCAGGACTGCCCAGCATAGTAAAATGTAATGGTTTTGGTTGTGTGTGCTATTATTGTTTTATTTATTTCAAGAAGGGTTGTCTCCAAAATGCCTGAGTTGGAAGCTGCTCCATTATAACCTTAGCTGATTAGAGTTTAGGATAGTGCAAATTAAGTATGCAGAAATTAAAATGATGATACAGGACAAAAACATATTTCTCCTCTCCTCCATGTCAGGGAGTATATTCCCCTCTTTTATGTGGCTTCAGACTTCTCTAACACTGATTTAAGACACACTATTCCAAACCAAGCTTTCCCTGGCAGTAGCCTGCCCACACTCCTCTGCATGTCAGGAAGAATATGTCTGGTTCAGCAGTTATCTCATTGGCTTCTTTGGAAAAGTACTTGAGAGTAGAGCAAATACAGCTAATTCTTTTGATATAACTCTTTAAAACTAATTCAACTGATACAGATGCTGACTGATGTGGATTCAGTGTATATGACAGTTTATAACTAACTAATGACGAAGAAGTATCAGCTAAGACAGTTCAGTTCTCTCAAAATTTATCACTTATGATCGTTTTCTCCCGATTTTGTAACAATTGCTTGCTTAACACTGGATGGAGCCTCATGCCTTGCTCATTATCAGTTCCCAAAACTGACTGAGGAGAATTTTCATAGGAGTCTTTTTAAAAGAAAAGAGACAGAAACTATCTTTGAGGAGGGGCAATGTATAGAAAATCTGTACCCTAAACCAGAAGGTTTCAGAAACAAGCATCACAAAGCAGGATTATTACAATGGACATTGCTTATTGCTCACAGGAGGGTTTGCTCACAGTAAACTCTCTATTATCCATGTTCAATGGCCAAGTGGCAGTGGTGTTCACCAACCTAAATGCTGAAATAATATAGCTGAAGTTTAATTGGGAAAGTAACTCCTGACTGAACCATCAGCGTTTCTGTACTGACAGAGTGAGAGGACTGGAGAAGAGGCAAGTTTTATGAAATACATGTGGTTCTTTCTTTCCTGCACTGCATATTATATATAGATGGGACAAGATCTTAATCCTTTCATCGTTTGCTTATATGAGTTTTAAAACTTTCCTGCTGCTTTCTTTTCAAGGATAACAACAATAGTAATCACCTGTAGATAGTTTCAGAAAGTCTTACTGCATGTAATTGCTGACAACAGCCTGAGTAAGGCTAGGTCTTGGGGAATACATCCTGAGTATGAGTTCCCTGTTTCTCTGCTCTCTGAAGGGGAGATGGACAAAGCTGCCATCTTGTTTCCTGGGAGAAGTCCTCAGACATCCAAGGGCAGGGAGGAGAGTGAGTAGCTGTAACCTTCCTGCAGAGAGGTGGGCACCCTGCTGCAGTGGGAAATAGCTCACAGACCATTCCTTTAGATGTTACATGGTGCTGGCACATGACATCTGGATTGACCTCAGAGCAAGCTGTGGAACAGGCAGTGAAGGTGCACACTGGGAACCCCAGCGTATAGACTGGAGGTCAGTCAGCATCCTACCAAACAGTAAGGGTTAGAGTTTTGTGTCTTGCACAAAGAGCATTTACTTTGCTTCAGCATCCCCATGAAGGCAAGGTGACGAGTCCTTAATCTGTCTCCCATGGCAGCCATCTTACTGCTCAAAAACTTGCCCTACCTCCTGACCTGAGCCTAGCTTGGCTGCTGCAAGCTGGCAACATTTGGCACCACTTCTGTCAGATGGAAGGTGACAGAAGAGAGAGCTGAGCACACAGGTGTCTCTCATGGGTGGTACAGATGGGCATGAGCCATTGTCTCCCATGGCTATGGGGAGCTGTCAGGCTGCTGTAGCAGATCTCTCCAAGAATGAGCTCAGCCTTTGTTGCTGCTAACAGTTACAAGCAACGGATATCTCTGTAGAAATGCTATAAGTGAAGAAGAGTAATTTTGCTATTAAAAATACTAAAATCTTCCATATAGAAGAAAGGATTGGGTTTTATTTTATTTTTAATTGCTATTTCTTTTTCTCATTGTGCCCTAAATATACATAGCATCATCCAGCTGGCTGAACCACAAAGCAGAATTAAATATCTGCCCAATCTATAAAAGCACAAGCCTATAAAGTGCAGATGACAGACTGAAGTCTCGAATCTTTGCTCTGTTCACATATATGGAAGTTTAACCATTGGCTTCAATGAGACCAGAACCAGTATTTGGCGTGTGTGAAAGGAGCATTAGCCATATGAGCACAAGCACATGAGTCAGATATTCTGGGTTGACTACTGCTGTTCCCACTGTTTGGCTGATTTCTTCACTGCTCTCTGCCTCAGTTTCCCTTATTTACAAATGCTTATTTGATTAAGGATATCTTACCTAATTACTAAGTTAATTAAACTCCCACTTTTTATCTACTACTATTTTTGTAAGAGGGTTTTGTAACTCCACTAAAGGTGCATTTTTTCTGGCATAAAACTTTTTTTGTATCATAAGGAGTATAGCTCTGTACATCTGTCTCTCTTTGCTCATTCCTGACAGTTGTGTCTACAAAAAGACCATGATATCATTTATTTTAAACACAAGTTTATCTGTTCAGGTACAAAGAAGCCACATTCACTGCTTTGAAAAAGTGTCTGATTTTCTAGAAAAGGGATGACAGCAAGGAGTTTTCCATTTCCCCCACAGAATTGTAGGTTGGTTTTGAGAGGTGTACCGCTACAGAAGCTCTGCAGATATAGCTCCAAATAAGACAAGGTCACCAATGCAGGGGTATTACTGTGGTTAGTACAGGCACCACTGTGACCATCTAAGGACTTAAATGCATATGCATGGCTTACTAGATAAAGCAAAGTGGGAAAAGCCACTCAGTAAATATAACTTGGTGTTATTTTTGGATTATTTCAGCTTTTCTCTCAAATGCTATCTTTGTGCTTAGTGAATGGTTTCTCTCACTGTATTGCTGTGGTTAGAGTGCAATCCATAGGACAGCTTAGTTTGTGTTAATTATAATAAGAGTGCAATATGATAGCAACTGTTGCCCCTTGATTCAAGTGTGGCATCTCTACTGTTAAGACAGAAAAGTTTATTATGAACTCCAGAGGCTTTGTGTCACTTTTCAAAATCTTTATTTTCTTACTTTTTGTAGCTTTATTATTTCAAGATCCTAAGGTCTTCTGCCAGGCTTATATTATCAGTTTTATATTTATTTGGCTTCCCGTTGAAACCATCCATTCATCCAGTTTCCATAAAACCCCTAATAACTATTTTAAAGTTTTTGTTCTTGTCTCTTTCCAAACCTATAAATGCTGGTTTGAAAACCAAAACTGAGTTCTGTGCAAATAATCCTCTCTACCACCCCTTCTTCTCTGGTTATGAGAAAGACCTTCAGCATTTTGCTTCCCAGTGCTTGTCGGTTGTCAGTTGTCTGCAAACATCTGTTGTTTTGGGGCAAAAATGGTTATTGTGGCATATAAGCAACCTCATAGACAATGTCTCAGAGATATGATGGTTGCAGTAGCAAAAAAAAGTAGCAGATAAATCAGTTGAAACACACTCGCACTCAAAACTTGTCTTTTCTTCCTGCCTTACTGTAATCTTATATTTAGCATATGTATGCCCCTGAGTGAGCCACGTAGTTTGCTCACTCACTCCCCCTCTCTCTTCCTCCCGCTCCCGGAAGGATGGGGAGGAGAATCGAAAGAATGTAACTCCCAAGGGCTGAGATAAGAACAGCCCAATAACTAAGGTATAACACAAACCACTGCTGCTACCACCAGTAATAATGATGACAAGGGAAACAACAAGGGAAGAGAATACAACTGCTCATCACCCGTTACCAAGCCCGACTGATATCAGTAAACTCCCTCTTCCGGGTCCCTGCCCCAGTTTTTCCATCCTGGGTATGACGTGCTGTGGTATGGAATACCTCTTTGGTCAGTTTGGATCAGGTCTTGTCTCTGCTTAGTCCTGGCTTCCCCTCCTCCCTGGCAGAGCATGAGACTTAGAAAGTCCTTGGTCAGACTAAACATTACTGCAACAACTAAAAACATCAGTGTTATCAGCGCTGTTCCCAGGCCAAAAGTCAAAAACATGGCACTGCACCAGCTACTAAGAAGGAGAAAAATGACTGCTACTGCTGAACCCGGGTCAGGAGGCTATTATGCTTGTCAACAGCTTTCAACTTTTGTGTGGCAAACACAAACCAAGCCCATTCCCCCACAGTGAGTCATGCTAGTGAATGGGGAATGCCCTGTGAGACTCATGACTTGCCCTGTGATTTTCAATCCTGTGATAAGTTGGGTTCTTGTGAGAGGAAAAATCATAGCCATGTCCCGAGGGGCCTAACCTGTGCAGCTGGGTTGCTTGACAGACAATGTGGGGGATGAAGCAGTAGAGAAGTCCTAGCAAAATATCTGTGCCTTGAGCAGATATGGCTGATGGTTGTTTAAAGATCTGCCTTTTGGTTGAGAAGACAGTCCTGGTTTCTTTTTGTCCTGAAAGTAAGACTTGTCAATGGTATCTAAGGTGATGTCCGCTTATTATGGAAAAGTTTTGTTGTTCTTGTCAAAAAGTAGACCCTTTTATACAAAGCTCATCCCTAGGAAGTTTCTCACTATGCTTGTACCTGTGGTGATATGAAGCTAAATCAGGATGCAAAGAGCACTCATGGACTCATACCAACTCTGTCAGGGAAGAACTGGGTTGAGCCTCTTGTCTTTTGTTTGTGTTGTGTTGGCCCTTCTTAGCATTTTTTAGGTGCTAGGATGCTGGATCCTGATGGCAATGAAATTGTCTTGTCCCAGTTTGTGCAGCCACGGACAACCTAGATTTATTGCAGCTAATCAGAGGCAGCTCTTCACTTAACAAGTGTCCAAAGTGAAGTGAATGCAGGATCAGATGTTTATCTCATGTACTTCACAGATGCTCAGACTAACTGGTGTTACAAGCAGGAGGCAAGAAATAGAGCTATTGAACTCAATGGAAAAAAAAGCCAAACCAAAACTGTGTCATCAGAAGCTTTGGAACTTCACCAGAGATAAAAGCAAATATTCCAATATATTTCTTTCTATGTTGAGACACTGAGTAAGGCTTCTGGCCAAGATCTGAAAAGCCAAGGCCTAAATTTAGGCCCCTGAAATACCAAGAGCAGTGAGCGGTTCCAACTGATACCAAGTTAGGAAAAAGGGCCTGAAATAAACAGATTCCTCAGTAACCAAGATCCTGTTTTTGAGACAAGTGTTCATTCTCACAAATCAAAACAACAAGAAACCAGAAGGAAAAAAATGAAAACATCAAATCAAATCTCAGCAAACCGATGATATTATCAGCCTGAGCATGTCTTACTAGGATATTTTCCAAAATTCCTCAGGGAGTACCAGTGAGTCATGAAGAGGACAATTGGTCTTTTCTGAAGAGTTAGATTGGGTTTTTTTTTGTTTTGAGCACAACACACTTATTCATGTGACAAATCTGTCCTTCTGCTAGATTATATACCTGCTGTGTGATTCTTTTGTTCCTTGTGAATTTTCTTCCTTTCCAGGCTTATTGCTGTAAGATGCATAAATTTTTGAAAGTATTTTTCTTTTAATCGTTTTGGCTTTGTGAGGAGCAGTATGATTATTTGTCTTATGTGGCAGGTAAAGTGAGGAAGTAATTAGCAGCAATAAACACTCTGTCAAGAGGGTAAGATAGACGTCCAGGGACTATCTTGCTTTGATAGGTGTGTGTTCGCATTGTTCAGTGCAGTTCTGTTCCCTGGCTGAAATTGTTGGGAATACTAAAATATGAATGTCATAAAGTATTAATAGAAATGACAGCAATCCAGAGAACATCTATGGTTTCTTTAGAAACAGCTCTTGGATGTGGTTTTCAGGCCTCTTCTAATTCTATGTTTTTCTTTTCTCCATATGATGAAAGTGTCCATATTATTGCATTTTATATTACTTCTATGTCTCAGTTAGGAACATCTACTTTATATTTCAGGATTAATGACTAAACAATAAGGAATAGGAAGCTTTAAATGATAATTAGCTTTCTTTAAATTATATATATAATTGTTACAGTGGCTTGAGCTTTCATATATATTTACTGTTGTACTTTGATTGCTACATTGTCCCGGCACCCTACTTGTCAGTCAAGATCTCATTGTATATTTGCACCACCAGTAGACAGTTTCTGATCCAGGAGATCATGTACCTGCTTGAGATCATGTACCTGTCTGACCCTACACAAATGGGGGGAGGCCTACCAGCCTGAACTGTGTAGCTCCCCAAAGCAGCCTGTTTTGGGTGTCAACCAATTTTTTAGTATGTATCTGTAGAGAACCTAGGAGAATTAGTGTAATTCCTTGTTTAGTTCTCATGCCTTTAATATGGGAAAAATAAGCAGTATCTCAAAGAAATATATACCTTGACATCTGAGAGTGAGAATGCATTCAGAGAGCACCTTGAAATATGTAGCAAAGAAAAAAGATGTGTCCCTGTGACTGTTCAGTACTAGAAATAAAGTCTTCTCAGTTCTGCACAATCTCATTTCTAACAAATTTTTTTCTGTTCTTTCTACCTCTTCTGACAACGTGAGATCCCATTGGATAACATGCCACCAGATTAGTTCTGGCTGGTGTAGACAGGGCAGATGAGACAGAGCAAAGAAAACAGAGTTAAAGTACTCCCAGGGCAGAACAACTGCTATAAAAGGCCAATAGAGAGTCCGATCACCTTTATGAAATGCAGCAAGAGCTTCCTTTTTTTGACAAGGCATCTGAACAAGGGCTGGGTTTCTTCCTGCACTGCAGTCCCTAATGTTGTGTGTCCTTTCTCTATAGCTAGTGAACCAGTAGTCCCTGTAGATAGAGATAAGAAAAACGCTGAAGCTTCCAGAAGCCCTACTGGCAACTTGCTTTGTAGTCTGATTTAGAGGGAGATGGTCAGAAGCTAGAGAGACTGGCACTATTGGAAAACCCTAGATACACCCTGACATAGACAAAACACGTTCTGCAATGCTCTTCATAGTAAAGCCTTTTCCATTTTAAGTTCAAGCGCAGTCACAGTGGCAATAGCGACTTGTTCTGACCAGTATCAGTTTATGATGGAACATAAATGTAGTTTTAAAAATACATATTCGGTTTAAATGCAGCTCAAAATGTCAGGATATTACTCTGTGGTCTCACAACAGCAGTGTTATAATAAAACCATAGCCCTTCAGCTTCTGGAAGGCAACACAGAGAATGATACTTTTCTGGTACTGTAAATTATATTTTTGCTTTTCAGCTCTTTCAAGAAATCTGCCAGTTCAGTGATATCAAGACAAAACCAATCTTAAGCAAACCTGAATTCTGCCTAGAAAGGAATCTTAAAGTCACCTCTGTTTGAAGCTTCCTACCTCTAAATTTTAACCAAATATTTTGATGATTGAAGAGTTTTTTGTATGTGTGCATAACAAGAGGTATTAACATTCCTCTCCTCCATCTCCACTGAAGAAGCATCCTGTGACTGTTTTAGTAAGGAGGCATTCCTTCTCTGAAGAGCTCCAAAGGCACCCAAGGCACTGACACATAGCTCAGCTACTACATGGGGTAGTGCGCTCTGTGTGTGCATAAGTGTGAATTCCATCTCTCCCACAGACCCTTTCCTGATAACAACACTGAAGCAGTGAAAGAGTTGAGTCACTCCTCAGTGGCTGCTGCAGGCACCCGTATGAGTCCAGGGGCCAGCAGCCACTGTAACCTTTAGAGAAGAGTACTAAAGATGACCAGATGAACAGAACAGTTCCTTCATGAGGGTTGATGGTACAGACTGGGACTCCTCAGCCTGGGAAAGAGACACTGAATATGGTGATGTGAGAGAGGCTAATAAAATAATGATGTGTGACACTCAGCTATTAAGCACTGCCTCTGCCCAGCCTTGAGACTCAAAAGAACCTTCTTTCTCTGCTTCCTAATATATCTGCAGTTTCTCTCAGGCTTTACTTTCACATCAACCCCAGTTTTCCTGAAATTGCAGCATATCTTTTTGTAACATCAGTTCAGCTAAACACTTTGGAGTGCATCACTGAGGGCATGACATAGTTGAAGGATTTGTGCCAACAGAGGTATGTGGTAACTCTGAAAAATAATTTAACTTTGTTCAAAACATTAAAAAAGTATGTCTTTTTCTGCTTCTGACATTATTATGGGATAAGTATTACCTTTCTTCTGTGAAGGTAATAGACCCAGTGTTGATGAGCCAGGCTTCAGCAGACCTGTGCTGATTCACACTAGCTGAAGATCTGAGCAAATTCAAAGTTGTGTGGCATCTAGAGTTGGAGCAGGAACCTTAAAACAGAGGTCTTTTCCATCTGTAATGTGGGTATGGCAATAAGGCTATCCATTGAAAGGCACACGCAGTATTGTAGAAAGATGCAGCTCAGTTCCTTTACCTTCTGGGTGCTATAGTTAGCAGAACTCCTAATTCAAATGCCATGCTGTGTCTTCTGGATCCAAATGAGTCATGCAGTGTAGTTGCTTCTGTCCCTAAAGAAAGGGAAGGCAGTGTGTCCTTCCTTTTTCCAGGGGCCTTGTCTCCATCAGCAGCAGCAGGGAAACACTGTTTCTTTGCCAGGCAGAAAAGGCAAGTCACCACATCAGCTTTCCAGCCTGGAACCAGTCCTGGAGCTGGCAAGGCTCACGCTCTGGTGAACCAGGAAGCTAAGTCATGTCTTCTCTGCTCCTGAACAAGATTTCAGCCAGCATGCCAGTTTCAGACACTTCTCTGGCTTTCTGCTTGCTTTCTGCCACATGAGCAATGCCTCTAATGCAACGCTTCAACGCTTACATCCTGTATGTGTTATTGTCTGTCTGTATGTGTACATACCCACACATGCATTTGCCTTCCAGAACTTAACAGGTTTCCTCATGCTGTTTGCCATTGCACTCCAAGCCTGGGGCAGTGGGGATGTGAAATAGCTCAGTTCAGTCTGGAGTGAGTGAAAGTTAAAGTGAACCAGGTCCTGTTGTAAACTAAGCACAAACAAAAAAATACTACAGTGAGCTTAATATATTGTTAATTTGACTACACCCAAATCCTTTGATTGTAAGGCTGTGGGACAGAAGAAAGTCTTTCTGTTCTCTTTACACTGTTTCTGACATGGTAGCACTTTGACCTCTGTTTGGGACCACAGTGAGTGGTAATCTAATTTTGTGTTTCTCTTAAAACTGCAGCTCAGGTACAGTAATTCTCTGAGGCTCAGAAACTAAGGATACTAAGATATCTCATGGTCTAGTTTCCTTGGATTTCATGAGTCCCTGAAAACCTGATTACAAGGGGTTTCCTACCATGCTGGTACATTAGCTCAGGTTATAAGACTTTCTTAGAATGCACATGGCCATGGACAAATGCAGACCAATGAACAGGTGTAACAGTCTTCAGTCCCCTGCTGGGGTCTGAAACAGAGCTTAGCTTCTTATGAACACTTAGGTCTTTTTCTGCATCTGTCATGCAAGACTGGCTTTATGCCTTCAGCTTTTCACACAGAGAAGTAAAATCTGTGCTGTCCATTAAAGCACTTGTCCTTTAGTTGAGGTAGAGGGACCTATTCTGCCCTGCGAGTAATATTTATTTGAAGTACAGAGCATTGGTGTGAAGTATAGGGCATAAAAAAGCCCAGAATTGAATGCTGACCCCACATGGTGGCCATGGACTAGGGCTTGCCAGCTGTATACATGGTTAAGAAGGGGCACCGTAGCAATGAATTTTTCAGCTCAAGGTGGAATAAGAGACTTTCTTCGCTCATACGTATGCGGAGCCAATCCATTTTCCAAAAGCCAGTGTGCTCATGTTACACAGTGTTCAGAAGTCCTCAGTGTTCCCAGAATATTTCTTTTGCTCATTTGACCAGTGAGGGGCACAAGGGAAAGTAATTACTGCGACAAAGGTGGAAAATGGAGGTAACGGTTCTGTCTAATCTCCACCCCACCATGGAGAAAGCTGCATCTCTTCTAACCACAGAGAAGGTGTTTAGTGCTCCAGCTCAAGGCGAATATTTCCTCATCACTCAGCAGCAGTTAGGCAGGATGTGACAAAGCCAGTCAGGTCTTGCAATGTGAGGAAAGCAAGAGCTGCATGGAACTGTCATTAGCCACAAGAGTCCTAGGGTTTAGGCAGCTCTTCTTGATACGTTCAAACAGATGACTGGCCACATTACACAGCTACAAAGATTAAAGTGCAACAGACCTGAGTGCAGGGCTAGTGGCTGATCATTGCATTTAACTCTTTGAAGATTGTAAATGACAAATGCACCCTTCTTGCAAGAGTTTAGAAGACACCAACAAGGAATCCCTTCCAGAGGAAGTGTGGCTGGTGCCTACAATCCCTTTTGTAGCTGTGATGGATGAGGTTTCTCTACAGCTGTAGCTGCATTGAGCCACTGGCTAACTCAGTGCGAAGAGTGGCAGCCTTTCATAACCCACCTTCTCTTGGGATGAGTTCCTGTTCCTGTAGAATCAGGGACCAGGATGCGTATGATGTCCACCAAGGTCTTTGCACCTAGCAGACAGAAGGGAGACAAACCAAGCCAGCCTGATACCATTCAGATCAGCTTTACATCAGTCAGGCTTGCTGCATTAATTCTCTTGATGTTATTCCTGACTGAGCTCAGGACCCTGCATGCTGGATTTGTTAGGAACATGCATGATAATTATTTTCCTTCAAGTGCTTGTGTTTGTAAAGCATTACCAGGTGGAAGAAGAGCTTCTTAGGAGACAGTTGCTCTAGCCTGAAAGTATGTTAACAAGATAGATGTTTTGATAGCTCCAATATGCTACAGTTGAACTACAATCAAATTCCTACCTCATTTTCAGTGTTGGAGATCCTGTATATTGTTGGAATTACATTTCTTCAACTAATGTAATTGTGCTGGTTTGGCTGCAATAGATTTAATTTTCTTCACAGTAGATAGCATGGGGCTATGTTTTCGATTTGGAAACAGTGTTGATAATTCAAAGATGTTTTACTGCTGAGCAGAGTCAAGACCTTCTCTGTTCCTCATATTGTACCACCAGTGAGGATGCTGGCTGCACAAAATGTTGGGAGGCAACTCAGACGGGATAAATGACCCCAACTGACCCAAGCGATATTCCAGACCATATCACATCATGCTCAGAAAGAAAATTAGGAGGAAGGTGGGCTGGGGCATCCTGCTGCTCAGGGACTGGGGAGCACCAGTTGGTGGTGAGCAATTGTTTTCTTTTGCATCACTTGTCTTTTTTGGGTTTTATTTCTCTCTCTTTTTGTTATTTTCCTTGTCATTACAATTTATGATTATCATTTGGTATCAGCTGTTCTTGTCTCAATCCAAGAGTTTTCTCACTTCTACCCTTTTGATTCTCTTCCCCCTCATCCTTCTGGCCAGAAAAAGGGCTAAGTATAGTATAGCTTTTTCCTTCAGATATATAGGTCTGAGGGTTATAAAATATTGCTTGCCCTATTGTAGACAATTGCATCAGTTCATACTGTTTATGAACTGATCAGAATTCAAAGCAGAGCTTTGCTCAGACTGTGTCCTATATGTTGAACTGTTTCTGCTGATCAGCAGTAGTTAGGTTCTTTACTTTCATTCTGGATCAAGCTCAAGAAGTGGTATTTTATCCATTAACAAATAGCAAATTGCATCCAGTTTATGACTAAAAACTTGATGTAGAAGTTGCTGAAAGAAACAATCCAAATGAGCCTTCTAAAAACTTCAACATAGAGCACTGCTTCTCTGCAGATCAATTTATAAATTTATGTACACTGGTGCCAAACTGCACTCACATATGATGACTTTTCAGCATGAATGGTATGTACTGCTGTTGGTACCCAATATGCAATTTTCTCAGAGATGTTTTAAGTCTCTAAGAAGTTATGAAAAAAGATCTCAATAATTACAAAGGATTTGTAGAAGGAGCAATTAAAAATATTAATTATTTACTATATCAGATGCCAAGTCACATAATTTGTTTAATGAAATCAGTTTCCAATAGAGTGCATAACACCATCAATGACCTAAACAGTGCACTCAACAGCTTGCCTGCCATTTTGAGCTCTAAGTCTGGGCAAGTAATGATATATTGAACAAGAAAAGTTCAATAAATACAGAAATGTGTGGAGAATATAATCTTTCCTTGGCACTTGTTATTCCTCTATTTTCACTCTCCTTTCATTTTATAATCTGTCACATTAAATTAGTCATGCTTGGCAAGAGCCTGATCAGGACAAGTTTCTGATAAAGCTGCATCCCTTCTTGCCATATTGCATCAGATAGACAAAGGCAAGATGTGACTGCAGATCTGGAAACATGCAAGGGGAGAACTCTCTTCTGGAAATGTGATTTAAGGAGGAGCCATTAACTTATGTAAACATGCTATATTTGAGAAAGAGATGGGAAAAACTACAGAAGCCACTCATCTCTTCACACACAATTAAAAATCTTTCTGGTGAGTTTGGTTTTGTTCTGAACAAAACTGCTACTGTTGAGAACAGAAATGTCTTAGGCTTCTGAGCAGTAGACCAGGTAGTCTTTCCATTGCCAGTGCACTTTTTTTCCCCTGCAGTGTGCTTAACGCTTTGCCCAGTCCAGAAAGAAATGACTCAGTCAAAAGGACTTCCTCCATCTCCCTTGGGTGATTGTTCCACAGCCTATAGGTCTCCCCATTAGGAAATGTTTCCACCATCATTTTCCCTGTGCTTACTTTTAAAGCATTATTCTATGATTAGATGTTATTCTAAACATTGTTTTTCCATCATTAGTGTTTCCATCTCTTCTGTGCTTGTCTATGGTTATCATATCTCCTCCAGCATTTCACTACTGTTTAGTAGAGCTGCAGATATTTAATGTATTCAGTCTTGAATGCCAAGCATAGGACTGGCACCAGGATATTTATACACCATTAAACAAGGGCGGTGTCTGCTAAATGTAATTACTTTCTTCTGATGCTTTCATGGTAGAAGTTGTGCTAGAGAACAAGGGCAGCTTCTATTCTAAACTACATGGAAAAGGTGCAACTGCTGAGCAAGAATGAATTATAAACAAGCTGTATATAGTTATATATTAATATAATATCCAGGCTTGATTTACATCCACAGGGGAAGCAGTTAAATTGATGCTGGCCTCTCAAACAAAGATATCGCATGCATGTGTGCACACAAGAAATTCCAGCCAAACTGATGAATATTATCAGGTTTAACTAGGCTTCTGTATTTTAACTGGAGAAAATAACTCTAAAACCACAAGAGTCTTTTAGACTGTGGGAAACATTGCAAATGTTACCACACTCTGTCGTGATGCATTATATGTATGTATTTTTGTATCTCAGCATATTTGGGTTCTGATTTTCTTCAGTATATGAAGCTTGCTCCAGGGGCAGTTATATAATTGATGTATTGTATATTACCCAAAATGCTGATATCTTCTGCTGTCTTAGACTCAATATATTTTTTGAATTAAAGATAGAGATGATATCTCTGTCATTTAGCATATAAACATTTAGCATTTAATTATCTTTGGTTGCTTTTAAATTTTCTAGGCTTTAAGTCTTTGGGTTGGAATTTTCAATGTCAATGCTCAAACAAAATATGGAATGTGTATGTAAATGTTATAATCTTTTCAGTAAATTTTTTTAGGCTTTCCTCAGAATAAGAAAACAGGAAAATGTGATGTAAAAATGCAAGAACAGTCATACCAGGTCAGACCAGACGTCTGTCTAGCTCAGAATACTCACTCTGACAGCAGCCAGTACTGCAAGCGTATTTGACACTTCCTTCAAATATTCTCCCAGCCTCCAACAATTTGTGGCTGAGAGATTTTAGAACCAGACATAATATTTTGTACTTTGTTTATGAATCTGTGTAAGCTCTTGGCATCTAGTATACAATTTGGTGAGGAGATCTACTGTTTAAATACACACTGGTTGTAAAGAAGTCCTTTCTGTTTTTTGAGCCTACTTCCTGTAATTTTCAATTAGAGGTCACAAGCTGTTATGTTCGGAGCAATCGTTTTGAAGGTCTGCCCCTGCCAAATCCTGTTTTGCTTCTCATTTTGGAATAGAAATAGTCAGCTCAGAGCCCTTTGCTATGTAAGCAAAGCAGAAGTATTTAAGATTGTTTCTTCCTGCATGCATCTCTTCACATTTATGTACACTCAGTATTGTCTGCCCTTTTTCTGGCCAGACACTCCATCTTATCACTCTCATCTAAAATTTTTCTTAGTCATTCCTTAATACCTCAAAAACCTTATTATCGGTAGCAAACTGTCTTCTAACTACTGCCTGTCCTTTATAGATCAATGTATAAAGCTTATTTTTCTTAAGTTAAAAATGTTATCAGTTTTCTTTGAGCATCTTGAGCCACTTCATAGTATAGAAATGAGAAAGTGGGAGTCAGTGTCGTCAAGAACTTGCATACTGTTTTGGCCATGGGTATACAAAAATTTTGTGGGTTATGTAAAAGTATGCAGCAGATGCTCAAGAGCAATGATCAAGGAAACTGTTTCTGTGAAACCTTTTACTCATGTAACTTTAAAAGGCTGACTTCAGCTACCAAGGATCAACAGATTTTGGCCAAACTACTGAATAGCAGACCCAAAGCTGACTGACACTGGGACTGAGACTAGCTTAGAAATCAGTAGGGTGTTGCATCAGATGTAAAAACAATGTCCCTGGGCTAAAGAATGAATAGGAACTGTTCCAGGTAAACAATTCTGTAAATGTCTTATTGTACATGCTCGAGTAAATATTTTCAGTGGGGATACATATTCTGAAATTGAAAACCATACTTAAATGTTTTGCTGGATCTCTTGAGGAGTTTTATAGTTGTCTGTAAATACTGAATATATGTGAACTGTTTAAAATGTATGACCAATTTGAAAATAACCTGTTTATCAGAGTGCTTCTATCAACCTCAGTTGTTTGACTCTTTTTCATACATCTCTCCCAGGTTTCTGGTGATCTGCAGACTTTGTGGTTTTTCTCTGGGGTCGGGTTTGGTCCTCACTGAAGTTAATAAGTAGCAAAGTTTATCAAAAAAGTATCAGCATGATTTTCTCCTTTTTTTCCCCCTTTCTACTTTTTTTTTTTTTTTCCTTTCAAAATAAAGTTTCTTAATCGTCTCCATTCCTTCCCACTGTTCCTGTCTGGGAGATCCGTTCCACACAGCCCATGGAATTTTGGCTTTTCATTTATATTTGGAAGAAAAACAAACTTCAAAATGTTGGAATTTCTCACAGATCAGAGATTCTTTTTTCCAGATAGTTCTTCATGAAAGGGTCTCAGTGGCACTTAGATTGCCATTATAGGATTGTCAGGCAGACGTGGCAACATCTGGATGGAAGAGGAGGAAGGGCTCTATGGCAGCACAGCTGCCACCTTGCCACAAGATAAAGCATCTTCTGCCCCAGTGATGATAACCAAGGCCTCCTAAGACTCCTCTTCCCTGATCCTGCTAAATCTGTTCCAGAATAATAGCTCGTTTGCTGAGTCAGTTTAACATTTCCAGCTGTAAAGGTAGTGGATATCTTTGTTAGAGATGGGATTCTCAGAAGTTCCTAAGGGGCAGCTGTCAGCTCTCAGCAGCTTTCACTGGGGCATTTCAGTCCTAGCTTACCGGTAAGGGGGAACTCTGAAGTATGCCAGGAGATTTTATTCCTTCAGATAGTGATGATAATTTTTCCCCAATAAAAAAAGTAAAAAATAATAACAGAAATGAGAGATTTCACTTAGTAGAAAAGGAATTAAAATAATCCTAATATGTTCCTTTACACTGACCCTGCAGCTATTGTTTCACCTTTCAGTGTGCTATCTTTGTTATTCACTCTCCAGTTTCTTTCTGTTAAATTTCTTGGGGTAATAGAAGAAAGACATAATCCATGGAAGCGCAGTAGAAGCAGGGATAGGGGGGGAGAAGAAGCTCATTTTACATGGGATTAAAATGTAAGATATAAATTATCCAGGAAAAAGTATGTAGGGTGACAAAGCACGGGCAGGGATGTGAGGGATTTCTCAGCTGCTGCTGCATTCTTGCAATACCAAATGTGACTCTACGCATTCAATATTTGACTGCAGGTGTGACATGGGTCTTCATTCACCAAAGCTCATGCCTCCTGTAGTCATTTCCATGAACATGAAAAATAAGTAACAAGCTACACTTTCACTGTTTCTGACTTCTTGTTTTCCATAGTAGAGGACAGTCAGGGTTTACAATTGCACAGATGAGAGTGTCACCAGAGCAAATTTTAAAGCACTTTCTTCCATAAATGACAATGAATTGTCTTTTCTCTGTTGGAAAATGATAATTAAAGGAGGTCTAGCTGATGTCATTTGTTTACAGCACCCTGCAACAAAGTCAGTCACAAAATGTTCTTACAGAAATTGAGTAGTCAGGAAAGAATGATAAAATACTGAGTAATAGGGGGAAAAAATAGATATGAAATGATTTTCAGTGTTTCTTAAGGGACAACAGCAGATACCTCAAGATTCAGTGTTAAAATTTAGCATATTAAGGTTTTAGAAGATTGGAAAAATAGGAAGCTTGCAGAATTTTACAGATTTAACTTTATTTTTTTGTGTTAGTCACAGCTGAGAAAAACTATAGCTGATTTCATAGAATCATAGACTGGTTGAGTTGGAAGGGACCTTAATGATTATCTAATTTCACCTCCACTGCCACATGCAGGGACACCTTTCACTAGAGCAGGTAACTCAAGGCCCCATGCAATACTGACTCATGAGGAATGCCAGTCATTGAATCATAGACTCATAGAATAGTTAGGGTTTGAAAGAACCCCCCTGCCATGGGCAGGGACACCTCACACTAAACCATGCCACTCAAGGCTCTGTCCAACCTGGCCTTGAGCACTGCCGGGGATGGATCATTTACCATTTCTTTGGGCAACTTGTTCCAGTGCCTCACCACCCGCACAGTAAAGAACTTCTTCCTTATATTTAACCTGAACTTCCCCTGTTTAAGTTTAAATCCATTACCCCTTGTCCTGTCACTACAGTCCCTGATGAAGAGTCCCTCTCTGGTATCCTTGTAGGCCCCATTCAGATACTGGAAGGCTGCTATGAGGTCACCACTCAGACTTATTACTGATGTCCACTTGGACACTGAGCTTTTGACCATAACCTCTGAGTGTTACCAAACAAATAATTCCTTATCCACTGAGTGGTCCTTCTGTCAAATCCATGCCTCTCCAATTTAGATACAAGGGTTCTGTGCAGAACAATGACAAATGCCTTTCACAAGTCCAGGTAGACATTGTTAGTCACTCTTCCCTTACCCACCAATGCTGTGGAACTGTTATAGAGGGCCCAAGTCAATGGGGTTTCAATTCAGGGACAAAGTTTTGAAGTACCACAGGAATGTGAAAAGTAGGCAGTAGAAATAATTGGAGAAGATTTAGTTGTGAGAAAAAAGAAAACCTTTGG
The DNA here is from genome assembly GCA_024733675.1 of Psilopsiagon aymara. Taxonomy (NCBI): domain Eukaryota; kingdom Metazoa; phylum Chordata; class Aves; order Psittaciformes; family Psittacidae; genus Psilopsiagon; species Psilopsiagon aymara. The sequence goes on from JANRGW010030147.1 coordinate 36,520, forward strand.
CTTTGTGGCAGTAGTTACACTCTATCAACATGCACAGGATCTTTTCTGGGCAATGCTGTTCTAAGCTCTGTTCTCTTAAGTCACTCAGTACCATGAGTCTCAGATTGGGCTTTCTTCATAGAGCCCTCTTGAAGACCAAGAAATCCCTCTGTGTATAGTCTCACAATATAATGTTCCTGACAGCCAGGTCTATGCTGGCACTATGCAAATTCCTTGTGCAGCCGCCCCATGTGTTTGAGCTGTGGTGTCATTGCTGACAGGTGTAGGTTCAGGAAAGGCAGCAGTCTAATTTGAAACACCATCATCCCAGGTTCAGAGCATGCTCACATAACTGTCCAAAGTGAATTAACCTTCTTCCAGTGAAGGCTGTGGATATGTTAACTTCAGAAACATGTTTTGTTTGGTTGGGGTTTGCCTTTGCACTACAGTACACTGAACATCCCTTGGTTGTGACCTGTAGGGAATTTTGCTTTTTTCCATGTCTCAGGGCTTGTGACTTCTGCTTGCAAACTCCAGGACCTGGGTGACACTTCCATTACACCTTGGGCTTTAGCTGCCCCCCTGAAATCACAGAGCTGTATGTGACTGAATGCATACCGTTCTCATTTTTGCTCTGGGTTGCTCAGCATTGCTGTCTGTTTTGGGCATATAGAAGTGCAGGCAGCAGCAGTGTGACCTTCTATTTAGCCAGAGATGTGAAGATAAAAGCAGTTTCCTTGGATTTTCTGCCTCACATGTAGAGAACATAAATGTCCGGACCTTCATGTGCATCTTTTTGAAAGACTTAGCGGCAGCTAAGTGCAGCTCTGGTAGGAAAAAGGGAATCAGTTCCCCACAGTAGCAACTTCCATGAGCACTGAATTGAATTTTGAAAGTGGTCAGGGAAGAGAAATCACGACAAAAAACAAAGAGATGAGTCAGATTCCCAGAGAAAGGAGCTGAGGGAAGATGTGATGAGGGCATGTGCCTTTCAGAGTCTTGAAGTAAGGAATAGAAGAGATTCTTTGGAAATGCTTTTTGGATCACTGCCTGACTGTATAAGCACTGTTCATGACACCCACCAGCCAGGCTGCATTTGTAATGCATCTGCCTCAAAGCTGTCTCTGAGTACATGATGTTTGAAAGGGAGATGAAGGAGCTGTCATAGGTAGGGGTGATATACCTGGTCATTTCTTTCTATTCCAGTGCAGATTATCAGTGGAAAATACCACTGCTCTAAGGCAGAAGCTGCTTTATATGGCTCTGTTCAGGCTTCGCTCTGCTTTTATACTGGACTAACTCCTTGAATTTTGATTAATTTTTTTTCCCCCCTAATTGACACCAGTGCAAGGAGAAGAAAACCAAGTGATAAAAATCTCTTCCAGTAAGTGATCCTGCATCTGTCTTTGCCATTAAAGTCTCTCTTCACAGCAGGGCCTTCAGAAAACTCAAAGAATGCATGTCTGTCAATTCATGAACAGGCAAACAAGTCTAAGCGCCTTCCTGAACTACTGCCTTAAAATAACTCCACCAGCGGCCGCTTGTGCAGTGACATTTTGGAAATTTGTACCACCTTATTAGAAAACTGGACTGTGAATACCAGGCAATCTATTGTGGTTCCTGGGATGTCAGCCCAGAATCCCAGCAGCATTCCCCATCTGCATAGCTCAAAAAGGCAGTTTTTATATTAAAATCTTCATGTAAAATAACAGATGCTAGGAGATGGGAAGCTTCATAGATTGAAAAACGTCAGTTTGTTTTGTGGAGGTTGCTTACTTATTTTCACCTCATAAAAAGTTCAGAAGGGGGTCTAGCACTTTGTTAAACTGCTGCAATATTGGAGCCTTCCATGTTTATGTATACACACCTAGTAAACTCCCTGAAGTAGCCAAAGTGCCTGGTTTCAGCAGCCCCATGGCTGGTGACTTGCGCTTTTAATATTTTTGTCATGCTGGATTATTGTTCTGATAGACAAACCTGAGCAAAGTGTGCACATTGCATCCAGATGCTTGTTCTCTGAAGAAATGTGAGGGCTCACCAGCTAACCTGGGCTCACCAGCTAATCTCTTTAATCCACGTGCACTTGTCCAAAGCAGGCTGATGGTTAAATGCTTAACTCAAAGTATCCTTTCTTTTGCAGCTGCAATCAAATCTCTGGTTTCTGTTTGGAGCTATTTGTTTGACTTCAGACTCTATCCCATCAGCAGCTTACCTGTCACACTCAGTGCAGGCGGGTCCAGCACTCTGTTGAAGACTTGTAGAGGACTTATTGCAAGGCAGGATTCCAGCTTGACATAAGTCAGGTTAGCTCCAGCCAAGGTTATTGGCCAGATTCTTAACTGCTGGAAAGTTTAGTTGATTTAAAGTCATTGTGAAAATCTGTGTAGTTCTGTACAGTGATTTGTCTCCACTTTCAGGGTATTTGTGCTGACTTGCCCCACTGGTTGCTGGTGGAGTACAGCAGTGTTTCCTCTGATTTCAGCTGGTCTCAGAGTCTTCTCATTCTCCTGGATGACATCCTCATTTCAGTTACACCAAAGTAAATGCTACTGAAAAAAAAGAAGCTATAACAGCAAAATAATACTGTGAGATGAAAGGGACCTTTTATTTATTTTGCTGGTTTATCCTTCAACCTTTCCCAGTGCAGGAGGTCAGCCTCAGCCATTAACATCCCCTCTGATCCTGCTGGTGGAGTTCATTCTGCAGCTCACTAGCTGTGGCACTTGGGGTACCATTGCTAAACATCACCCCATACTTGTTTTCTAGGTAATACCAGTGGTTAAGCTTTCACCTAGCGAAAGTCAGCATGAGCCAACGAAGTCAGCAGTTTGGGGCCAGAGACAGGGAGATAAGTGTCATGGGCTAAAGCTGCAGTGCAAAAGGTTTTTGCACGGGTGTCAAGGGATGTGTTTATGACAGTCGCCAGGCTAGCTTAACCATCTGAACAACATCTTCTGCATCTGTGAGTGTTTTTTATTCCATTATTTTTGTTGAGCCATATACCTCCCTTATCTGGAATATATCCATTGTTTTCAGTGAATTTCTTAGGATTTTCATCAGCACTAAAGAGCATCTAGTTCATTGCTCATAATACTGACACTACCTCAACCTTGCAGTGACTGTGGCAAACTGGTCAAATGCAAAGCTGGAGTAGGCAAGAATATACTCCATTAGAAATTTTGGGAACAGATTTTTGCAATCTTGTTTACCTGTGCAGATAAGACCTAATCAGTGTGTAAGCTGGCCAGGAAAAGTGTCTAAGCAAAACCAGTGTAAAAAGGGTGTGCAAAATGAACATGCCTTTCATTTCACTGGGACAAAGGGTATGTACTGAACAGCACAAAAGGAGAAGTATAATGCAGAGTACATGTAAGAGAACATAGCCGTATAACGACCAAGAGAAAAGAAACCCTACACACAGAGCATGCAAAAAGGGTGAAATTTGTAATTTTTTAAAAAGCAGTGAGGATGATTTCCTTAATTCCCAGCTCTTTGGAGAGCAGTACCTAGTGCAGTGCATTGATTGTGGGAGGGAAGGAACAAGTGACATGCACTTTGGAACTTCCTTGGGTATAATGCTTGCTCTGGTCACATGCTCTCCAGAAAGCTGCTGTACCTACGTGGGTGCCCATGTCTGGTGCTACAGGGGCTTTTCCAGTAATGCACATCTCTCCTGCCACACTCACACTGAGATTTAATGTCCATCATTCTGCTGTGCTGAGGACTGACTGCATTGCAGGCAAGAAGCATTCACTCCCTCCCAATTCTTCTGCTGCCCAGGTGGAAAGGGAAGGGAACATGTTAAAGGCTCTGTAATGAGAAGAGTGATTTTTCCTGGCAGATCTTTCAGTTTGGCTTCCAGAATGTGTACAGTTATCATTGAATCTCCTTTAAATTCTTTCCTTTCCTTAGAAGAGGTCAGTGCATAGAAAGAATATGGATTATTAGTCTGCTGGCAGTGGCCTGCATTTTCCACTGTGTGTTTGGAATACAGTTTGGTCTTGTGCCTCTCCTGATTTGTCCCTTCCCCTCTTCCTGACACCTCCCCCCTTGCCCATCCTCTATAAGCTGTTGGATACCTGAGCCATTAAATCACTTTTGCTATTTCTCTGAAAACCCTGAAATTGCACATTTGATCTCCCAAAGTGTGGAGAACCCAATGAAATGACCAAGACACGTTAATGCTTGGGTCCTCAGAGCACTCAGAAGACACAGAAGTTGGGTCCTTACTATGGAAACAATAGCTTTGAATATGTTGTATCTAATCCTTTACCCAGAGGTGCCACAGTTGTCAGTATAAGCTGATCTGTTTGTAGATGGGGAAGTGCTTAGCACCTAGTGCAATGTCACACCTAGTATTGGTATAGGGCAGGTAGGACCTCCCTGCTTCCTCTGTTGCTACCATTTCTAGTGTGCTGCAAAATCAAGCCTCCATTGTAGGAGGCACCGAGCAGCCAAAACGTAAAAAGAGGAGCAAAGGGACTATAATAGCAGCTGAGAGGTTCTTTCTTTAGTTGTTCCTGTTCAGTGTTTCTGTACCCTTTAAAACAGAATGTGGTTGAACAAAACTGGAAAGGGATGGGACAACTCTGAATCTATCTGTATTGTAGAGCTTCACACAAAGATGCTCTTCGACTCCTCTGAGCTTGAACATCTGTGGTTTTGAGTATCAGTGCTCCTGACTTAAGTGCCTAAGCCAAGTATTGCAGTTTGGTATTCTACACAATGGATTCAAATCTAGCACTGAGCTACAGTGAACAGCAGTGATCACCATTTCAGAGCCAGCTGACAGGTTCCTGGGAAATGAGAACTCCTAGCCTTATCTTTTTCAGCCATTGTTAACATCATGAAAAAGGCCACCTTGGTCTATGTGACATCTCTGATACTTGGAATCAATGTTTTTATAAAGGCAATTTTATTTTAGAAAGGAAAATAATTTTTACTAACAAAGATGATTTCAATTAGAGTGTTTTTGTCTTTCAATTCTTTAGCACATTCAGCTGGTAATAAAAAGACTGCAGGGTCAATTCCACCCAGGAATAGACTGTCCCCTTTCTTCTGCCCATGGCAGGGGGGTTGGAACCAGATGATTTTTAAAGTCCCTTCCAACTAAAACCATTCTGTGATACTGGGCTGTAGGTTTTTACCATGAAAGGCTCTCTGTTGTAAAGTGTAATATATTTCTGCTGGTAGTACCTAGCACAGAGGAGAAAAGGGATTGCTCCCTGCACCCACACAGTGATACTAGGGCTTGGGACTGGGGAGGCATACTTCCCAATGAGATGTCAAGGGATGCCTATGTTCAGGTGATAAAAAGTCGTGGTTCCTAGGAAACAGACCTGCTTCAGAACAAGCAACAGAAATAATACCACTTCTACTGCTGTTTTGCTCTAAAATAAATATTAATGTAAAAATAGAGTAATTTAGAAATAGCTATCTTCCCCCAGCTATCTGTCATGGCAGCAAAAAACCTATAACAATACCAGTCCCTGAGCCAAGGTTATTTCTAAACCACTTCTAATTCGTGGAAACTAATTTGCAATATTTGGGGTGGTTTGGGAATAAGAGAAGTAAGTCACTTTACAAATCATTGTCTACTGCAGGAAAAGCAATTGTCATGGACCCAGAGCATAAAAGCAATATGGGTTTTTTTTAGTGTATCAAGTCATGTGACAAATTAGAGGGATACCAAATAGCATAATTTCAACGCAGTTAAACAGCTCATTCTCTGCTTGCATGGTGATTATCCTCTCAGTTTACATAGACCTTTGCACTCCTATGGTGCTTTAATAGCATCACTTTAAAACCCTGACATTTGGGTAATGTGAGGAGCAGCAAACACTCACAGCACCTACAGTCATCTGTCAATGTCAGCCCCAGGCTGAGGTTTCTCTGCTTTCTAACTATGTGGCTGTACGTTTAACTTAAACTCCTTTTTGTAACACTGGTATTTCCCATATCCCCTAGAAGACAACCTGGAGAGACATGGGTTGGTGTTCCCAGCTGCCTGAAGCCTCCAGAGCCTGTGCAGACACCAGGTGAAGGGAGAGGTTTGCAGTCGAGTGTCAAATGCTGCTCATTAACCATAGCTGCTCCCTGAGGACAGTGCTGGTTACCTTGTGTTATTTGTATGGCAGTAGAAGGACATGCTGAGACAAAGGGGAGGGTGGAAAAAAACACTGAATAATAGCAGGCATCCTTTTGTCTAAGAAACCAAAAAAAACATGTGGAAAAGGGATGGAAGAAGGATAGGATTGAGATGCTTCATGTACTGTCTGTGTGTGATAAATGCCTTGAAGAAGCAGTGTCTGACTTTTTTCACCTTTCATTCTGTGCAGCCAGCCTTGGGTTTTGTAAGTACTGGTGAAATCACACACAGCTCCACTGACATCAGTGCAATGCTAGCACATTCTGCTGTCAGGGCTATTGTCCTAATTGAGCAGTTACTCAGTTTATAACCTGGCAGAATCAAAGCCAGTTCTGTGCCTAGGATGAGAATACCAGGACTGGCTGGTAGCTGGTTGTTGGCTATCTATTTGGTCTAGTGAGAACCAGAACCATCCCAATGAAATGGGCACTCTCTGTTCCTAACAATGAGGCTTTCCTACAGAAAAGCTGGGCTGTGGGGAGTGTAGATGCTTCAGACCCATGAAATGTCTTGTGATGTGACATCCCAACTTCAGTGACATGCTGCATTTCAGTAGCCCAGTTCCAGATCCCCTCCCATCTGGTCACTGGGGTTGTGTGCTTTGCTGGCAATGTGCTTGATTTGGAGATGGAAGACAGGGCTTGGAGTGCTTAGTCAGTATTATCTGCTCTGTTCCATTCCACCGGTTGGTTGGTTTTGAATATATTTTGGATGCCTAATAATTCCAATAAGAAATTTCTAAAAGAACATCAGAAAAACTATCCACAGTATTTAAATCACTATGTTAATGTGACTGAGCTCATGCGGGTAAGAGATTGCAAATCATTTTCAGATGTCGTCAGCATCTTTTTTTTTTGCGCCTGCCTATGTCCTCCCATGACCGTTGCTTGGAGAGCCATGTACACACTTGAAGGATTTGCTTTGAAGAGAGAGCTCAAATATCAAAGTGGAAAAGAAACATTCAAACCTAAAAGCTGACCATAAAGCCCAGCACATTATTTTCAGCAGAACATTATTGTTACTCTGCTGACAAACTTCTTTTGAGGGCAGCAGCACAATCCAGCACCATTTCAGATTTCTCTTGAAGCTGCATGTAACCAAAATAAATACATGGTTACATAAGGAACTACATTATGTTCTTGCTCCTGAGTTCCAAGTCTAATTGTAAAGTAAGCACTAATCCAGTATTTCTGACCTTACAGAGGTAGAGGGCTAGCCCCTTCCCAGAGGTGATCCAGTTGATTCACGCCTGGGATAAATGGGTCAACCACGTGGAAAGAAGGTGGTTTTGTCCCTTCTCCTAAAGTTCTCGTAGAAGATGTGGAGGCCCTCTGTGAAGGTGAAGGGACAGGCAGGGAAAGGCACTGAACAGGCTCAGAGAGCAGCCACGTCTCAGGGAGGGCAGCACGTGGGTTTTGGACATAGCCCAGCTGGGCGTGAGTAACAGAAGCCCAGAAGATTACTTTGCGCACATGAATCAATAACGATTTATGCTGCTTCATTAGTATGCCAACAGCAATGCCTATAGTTATAGTGACTTAGTGCATGGTACAGGCCTGCTTTCTGCTGCATGTGACTAGGGAAAGAGTAATGTTGTGAAGCTGTGACAAACCAGTACTTTTAGAGCTAGACTTAGAAATTTGGCAGGGAATAATTGTACTTCTTTGCCCCTAAAGGTGTTGTGAAAATATATGAATAATTGTTTGTTTCCAAAGTGCTTGGACACTGTAGCTTCAAATGGGGGTAGGAAAACCCATGAAGAAATCCAGTTTGCTTCAGGGCAGAGATCCTCACAAAAGACAAACCTTAGCCTACAGAGGGGAAGGTCATGGCTTTGTTTGGCATGATGCAGAGAAGGACAAGGAAACACACAGTAAGAATAAGCAGGCAATGCTAGGACCTTGAATTTTCTGAGGCTGGAAGTCTCTCAGCTTTAATCCAGCATAAATTATTCAGTTCCATGAAGAAGGCACTGAATAATGTTCACTGCCCTGCACTCCCTATAGGAACTAAATTAGAGGTTCTCCTTGGCTTCTAGGCTAGGCTAGGATACAGCTGCCATGGAGGGGAAAAATGAAAGATGAAAGGGCATTTTCCATGTCATAATGTTCTGAACAGGACTTTATAGCCCCTAGGTATAGCATACTGTACAGTGCTCAGTATTCTGCCTTGGTTTCAAGACCTGTAGTGTAGTAGAATGATGTGTGTGTGTGTGTGTGTGTGTGTGTGTGTGTAAGCTCCTAAAGAAAGGACACTGCAGCAGAGAAGATAAGTAAATCTAAGGCACCTGGGCATCAGGACAGTGACTGATCTAAAAGCTCACATGGAAAAGAGTGTTGTCAATATGAGCTGCCACACATTGACAGAGGATGACAAGGTAGTTACCTATGAAGGACAAATGAAAATGACACCCACCTTGGAAAACCAAAGTTTGAAATATCTTTACAAAAGACGGCCAGTAACATCATCGCTTTGGATGCTAAGGCTCAGAGAGCTGAATACAAGGTCATCTAGTGAAGGCAGAAGTGAAGCTGAGACTAATCTCATGCACCTACAGAGGCTGAGGGATGAATGTCTGGAGAGCAGCTTTCAGAAAAGACCTGGGGTGGGTGAGCTGACCGTGAGCCATTAGTGCCCTTACAACAAAGCAGGCCAGCAGCATCCCAGGCTGTGTTAGTGTGTGCATGCATCTAGAGTGCTGGGCTTCCCAGTAGGAGGGAGGCATGGACATACTGGAAGGACCACATATTGAAGCATCTGGCATATATGAGCTGAAGCTGAGCAAGCTGGGGTTGTATAGCAGGGGTGAACTTATCAATGCATATAAATACCTGATGGGAGAGAAAGAAAACAGAGCCAGAGTCTTTTCAGCAGTGCCTAGTAAATGTACGAGAAGCAATGGGCAAACTGAATACAGGAAATTCCACTTAAACATCAGGTTTTTATTTTTTTTTACTGTGGCAGTGGCAGAACAATGGACAGGCTGCCTAGAGAGGCTGGGAAGTCTCCATCCCTGCAGGTATTCAAAATTTGACACAGCTCTGACCAGGCTGTCTTAGTTGACCCTGCTTTAAGCATGGGTGTTGGACTAGGCAGTGTGCAGAGGGCCCTTCCAATCTCCACCATGCTCTGATTCTGTGACAGAACACAGCTCTCCAGAATCCCAGAGTAATATTCTCAATGAAATGGTTCCTGAGATTCTGGACTTCTACTCTTTTTTTTTGTTTAAATTTGGCCAACAGAAATATATGTTTAGGTACGGAGATGCACATGTGCAGACGGTCTGTACATCTGTGTGGATACCTGGAAAATCACTCCATATGCAGGCAAGGCAGTGCATGCAGCCAAGCTGCCAGAAGAAAATGTGAAAATTTGCTGAATTCCACCAAGACAGAATTTCCAGCTGGAAAAAAGAGGATATGTTTGAGGAAATCTGGCCATGAGTTATTCCTGCCTCCAGGAACCTGTGCTGAGTCTTTCTCTGCACAGAAGAGTTTCTCTTTAAATACTCACCTATTCAAACAAGGTCTTTGCAACATGAAACAGTATATTTATCACTCGATTATATTGTGGGTTACTTGCTACTCATCACTCTTTATATTCTTCCTTTAAAAAATTCTTAGCTATAATAGTCAAGGGAAAGAAATGAGAGTGCATGGTTGTGTTTGTGCATAAAGGTCTCCTGCTTTTGTCATAACATATTCAGCTTGCATGGGCACAATCATCTAATGCAGCTGTGCACTGATTTTATTCATGAATATTGCCAGATAAAAAAATAAGCTGTAGAAGAAGAGAATTTAGTCTGGCGGTTATTTTTACTGGTTTTCATTGTAGCTGTGTCATATTTTTCTCCCTCTGTGTTTCACTCCTCTCTGCGGTAATATGACTGCGAAATATATGAATACAAAATGCTGCAAATTGGGTGACCTCCCAGGTAAGAGAGGGAAGGAATAATCGAGGAGCTGACAGTTCAGTGCTCAGTAATTTCTTCCTGTAACGGTATATGGATCTACTCTAATCAGCAAATACCTTCCTCTTGCTGCATACAAAAGTGGTTGGTCTGTCAGGTAACTCATTTGCAGCAAACCAAATCAGCTCTACGTACAAGGCGCGTACCTCTAGAGGGCGATGACTGACTGATTAATGTTTGTGCTGCAGTAGAAAACGATTGCCGGATTATCCTGGGTTAATCCAGTTGTGATGCTGCAGCTGTTTAACAAATTGCAGCTTCACTGCAGAAAGGTGCAGTCTGACAAGGAAAGGTCTCTGCCAAGTTGAAGTGATAGAGGAAATGTGAGCCGGTAATGTAGTAGAGCCAATCTGACCAAGGCAAACTGTCAAGAGATCTTTAGTTCTTAGAAATACCAGAGACTTTAATTTCTAGTACAGCATTTGTTTGCAGAAGCTAATCCATAAGTATGCTTAAACCAGACCAAAACAAGAAGAGTTTATTTCAGTGACAGGTGACATTAGTACACGTCTTTGACTGGGGAGGCAGTGTGAAAACATTAGCACCAATCCCTCTCTTCCCTCTTAGTGTGAAAAGATGGGGCTGGTTCTTAGTTTATCTTTGTATTTAGCATTGTCTCCACATAGCATAGCTAGAGGGGATGGAAACACAGTCTCTTATTTTCATTCCCATTTTACCAGTTTGAATTAGGACCAGGCTGATATTATCCCAGAAATATTACTATTTCCTTAGTACTTTGAGACCCCTTTATGTGGTTTTGTCGCCATTAGCTTGTGGACCACTGTGTCTACAGCACAAAAGGCCCTGCCACTCTTCTTGGTCATCTTCACTCCTTAGAGATCTTGGACTATAAGCCATAAACCAGTGCCATGGGCAGAAAAGATAAATTGTCTTTTGTATTTCCCAACACATCCTTCTATATCATAACATGACTGCTACAGGAAAAACCCTGCATTTCAATAAACTGACCTTTTGGGGGATTTTTTATTTGTCAGTGCTTTATACGGAGTCTTATATGTCATGGCCCAGCACCTATCACAAGCACTTAGTTATATCAAAGGACTTTTTAAAAATACATATATAGAAACTGCTAGTAGAAGGCTTAACATTCCTGAAAAATGTTACTGTCTTCAATTTTATATGCTACCTTCTCTTTGAGGGTTTTGCTTCTCCCAGTCTGTCTAGCTGCAAGGAGTCATCTGAAATAGAAGTGACACAGCAAAGGCTACTATGATAGTTTGCAGATTTAAAAAAAAGTTGTCTTAACATAATTTTTCCTTCCAAGGTAGAATGTACCTTCAGTTGGAAAACACACATGCGCATTGTCAATGCAGCATCCCTTGCGTAGTTCTGTTCTACAGTGAGTCATCCGCTTTCTGGCTTTGTTTATCTTCACAAAAAAATGGTGGAAATCAGCTTGGTTTCTGAAATTCCTTCTGATGTATAGACTGAAAAATCTGTGATGGTCATGTTTTAGTGGGAGAAGAAAAAGGTTAAAAGTACAATAAAGAAAACTAGCTAGCATGTGTGTTCACAAGATTTTTAAGATGAGGTCTGACAAACCCAGATATAGTTTCCACAGGGAAGGATGATGAAGAGCAAGATTGCTCAGCACCTACAAAAGTGAACCTTTGCTAACTCCTGCTCTCTGAATAAGAACTTGTCTACTACAGGAATTAAGGAAAACATTTAGGCAGCTCAACTGGTTTGCAAACTAGCTTTGAAAGAGTTATAGAAATTGCTTAGTGAGAGTATGAGGGCAGCAGGGAGGCAAGTTGGTCTTTCTTTCGAATTGCAACAAAAAACCCTCCATGTCTTGTGTCATTACCTCCTCCAATTTCCGTCTTTTTGTCCTCATAGTTGAGAAAATCACATTATGTTTTTTGTCCATTTATGGTTAAGACAATAAAGATTCCTTCCAAAATCTTGGTTGCCCTAACTTACTTATAGTAGAATTAAACCACGGTAGTGCTGAGGATGTCTGTTTCTTGGGCACTCTGCCAGCTAAGTCACCACCAAAAACCTTTTTCATTATCTGGGAAGTCTTCCTTAGCAGCCTTCTCCAGAACATGCCAAAAAAGTATCCGTAAGTTGTTGCTAAATCTAGTCTATTAAGAGCAGGAAATTAAATGTTAGCACTTCAACACACTGTTCTCTTTTCCATGTTTTTGGGGTTTTTTTGGGTTTGTTTTTTTTTATACCAGAAAAAAACACTGTGTGCTGGTAACGTATCCTCTTTGAAGGTCAGTAGCAGCCCATGAACATGACTAATTGCTCAGATCTGAGTATGTCACACCTCCCAGTCAGAGATGATAGTTGTGTTCTTCAGCAACCATTTTGGAAATCTTTTAGATTGTATGCTTTTGTAGGGAGGGCACAGTGATAAATTGGTTTTGAAGTAGAAAGGGTGCATGTTGCTTTTCTAAAAGAAAAAGCCACATCTTCACAGTGGGCTCATTGATCAGTGGAGAGCCTAAAAGCAGATTTTAATACCTGGTCTTAGATGTCCTCTTGGAGTCAAAGGAGATGATGGTATGGTTGCATTCCTCCTCCAGATTTTTCTGCAGCCCACTGTCCCACTCACTCTGGTGAGGTGCTAAACTTTGGCCAGATGAATCTCAGCCATTGTCGACACTTTATCGCTGTGAAATACTGAAATGACCACATTACCAGCATTCAGTTGTCTGTCATCAGCTTACTGTCAGTGGTGCAGTCCATGTCTCCCACCAGCCTCATCACCACCAAACATGGTAACAGAATGGAGGCATACAGAGATCCTGCTTAAAGAGCTTGAGATAGGTTTGTAAAAACAACTCCCAAGAGGAGTACATGCCTGTGCGTGCTGCCTTGTGTTTTCCAACAGAAAAAAAAGAGAGAAAAGAGAGAAACCAAGTGCCTAGAACTGCAGTAGCTAGTAGGCAGTACCTCATAGTATGTAGCAAAGGTACCCCATTAATCTAATAATATCTTGTCTTTAGGTCATGGTTATCATTTTTCCCACGAGATCCTGCTCACATATTTTATAGATATCAGTCAAGTACTGCAGTGTCCTTGGAATTCCAGCAACAAGCCACCATCTAAATGCAGGTAGCACTGTAAAAGAGAGTGTTAGTCCAGTTCGCTTCCTGTGGCAGCATTTTTAGCTGAGTTTCAGCAGTATGACATTGTTTGGCTCCACCCTTTTGATTCTGCTGCTGCTCTAGCATCCACAGAGCCCACTTGGATCTCTGTAGCTCTCTTCACTGTCCTGCTGTGCAAAATGGTCCCAAACTGCCTGCTCCAGCCTGCCATCAGTGTGGGTGCTCATGTGGTTAGCGCTTATTTGTGCAGCACCACGCTGGGCCATGTTTTGCTCCTGTACCTGCCTCTACTGAAAGATGCTATAAAAATTCTTGCTTTGCTTCTCCTTGTTGTCTGGGGCTGTACATTTGTGTTGTGCTCATGTGCTGTGCAAAATCAGCCTCTCATTCTTCAATGGCTCTTTTTTTCCCTTGATACCTCAGTCAGGCAGTGTGACAAAAACGTGCTTTGCAATGATCTAACCTGATTTGGTGCTTTAGGCCAGCTCTGCAAAGTTCTGCAGAGATCCTTATCTGAGAAATGAGCTGTGGGACAATATGACTGAATTTTTGCTTTTCTCTAATCATTCTGATCAACACAGATGATGAAATCAAAGCTTTTCCTCCCTGGCTGGCAAATTTTCCCCACCTCTCTCAAAGTTGCATTTGGAATTTCCTTTTGTACTTCATTGCTTGTAGGAAGACATTTTAGCAAGTCGGAGTAAAAACTATTTTGAAAGTACTGTGCCTATCTATTTAGAGAATAAAGTCATTATGAATTAACCATTAAGATGCCTGCACATGCTGGTATTTTAGGCCCCAAAACTGGTCTGCAATTGCTGCATGAGTCAATTAAAAACTGATATTTAAAAAAAGAGGCAACAGACTTATTCTAGTGAGGCAAACAAGGAAAGAAATAGATCCTCTGGTGCTACTATAGGGAAGATGGTGAACTTCATAGCTCACACTTTGCAATCATTTCTAGAACTGAAAAGAAGTGTCTTAAAGACTTAAATTCTTGTGACTTGCTTTACAAAACACACTTCTTTTCTTATGTTTATGTTACAATACTGTCGGTTTGCTTAAAATGCACTAATTAATTTCTTCCTGAAGATAATGCAGTCCAAAAGTTATTCCTGTTGCAACTAAGAAATAAAGTTAAAAAAACCACCAAAAAGTATCAGCACATCAGGTTTCTGTACTATAGAAGTGAGGGGTCAGAGGACTGGAGATGCTGCTGGAAATCTTTCCTCTCCCATGGCTATCTGAATCTTGAAAGAAAAAGGAAAAAAAAAAAAAAACAAAACCCGCCACCAACAAAAAACTAGACCTTTAATTATAACCTAATCATCTTGATCAGAGCAATAAATATAACAAATGTGAGGCAAGTATGTGTGTGAGTGCAGGACAGAGAAAGGTTTAGGGCAAGGATCAGTGGAAAATCTTTAGAAATGATGTAAGAGAAAGCAAAGGCAGGGATTGGAGTTTGTAGCCTACAGCAGAGAGTATAAAAACTCTGAAAGAAAGCTGAACATCAGGGACAAGTTAGGGGGAAGAACATAGCAGAACCACTAAGGCTGGAATTTCTTGTACCCAATGCAAGGTAAGAGGAGTGAGGACAGAGATGTTTTGGGGATGCTTTGTGTCTTCTGCTCTGTTTACAGAAGCTTTCTTCCCTTCAGTGCTTGCTTCCTTTTATTTTTTCTTTTTTCAAGTTTTGGTATTAACAGGCATGCACAGGGTATACATGCGCCCATGTCTGATGGGAAAAGCACAGCTTCTTTTCCCATTTTGAGATTAAGATAATAAGGTGCTTATCACCTAGTATTTTTGATACTAAAGCTGAACTAATAATATTCAGTGGAAACTTCCTTCCTTCAGTAAATCAGCCAATATTGACACTAAATGTGTCAGTGTATTTTACAACAGTGACTAGTTACTTTCACGCTTTTGCAGTGCTTGGCAGTAAACTGCTGTCTGTTTATGTTATTATGGACTTTCCTCTGTGTATGTTATTGTCAAAAGCATATTACTTTTAATATAAACTGAAGAGCTATGACATAATAGTTTCTTTGCATTGCTAAATAGCATATGTGGTAGACAAGTTTACTGCATGTAATGTATGGTAAACCACAAGATAAATGATTTATGGAATGTACTTAATTTATGAATCTGCAAAAGCATTTTATTATATACTGTATTAGATAGATGTTGATCCAGATTCTTCCACAGTCCCACAATAATAGAATAACCCTGCAAAAACATTCCTACACAGGGCAATCATCCAATGATCTATTTCAGCTTTGTAAATGAAGGCAGACTGATTCAGTGATAGTCATTGTAATTTCTTCATTCTGAGTTCAAAACTATTTCACTGTTTCTTTTTGCCTGCCAGACTGGAGTTGTACAAGTAAATACATGAGACTAACCTTTAGTTTAGATGTCCAGAGGCTACAGTAAAGTTCAGAATCCACTAATTTTTGAAGCGTAAGCACATAGTGCCTTTAGCATTCCTTACTTGGCTTTTCAATTTGGAATGACCACCCCTCATGGGGAGTGCAGTTGAAAGCTGAGGAGCTGCAGGAACATTTTGTGCTCCTGCCCTCTGATTCACTCAGAGAGCATGAGGCAAATTACTACATCTATCTTCCTCTGCTCACCTGTATTCAAAATTCAGCTCAATCTACATTTCTTGTAAAACACTACAAATGTAATGAAGAACACCAGAAAAGTAATCCACCCTAAACCAGGCAAACCTGTGGTGCAAATGCTGGGAAAAATGCAAAATATAAGTGGCTGGGCCAGGTATTCCTCAGTATTTCAAAATATGTGCCAAACTGATTTCAGTAGATTAGGGCTTCGCTTTCACTTTTGAATGAATGACCAGTGTACCTTTTAGGGCTTCTAAAATAGCAAATTAAAAATGTGAACCACACAATAGTTTTAAGAGTTCTCTTGACTGACCATGACAAAGATTGCAAGCGACTGCAAATTTCTTTTTCATCCAGTCAACTCAGAGAAACAGATCGTACTCTCTAATTTCCATTTGCAGTTCATCTTCACCAAGACTTTTCTTCAAGTAATGTCATTGCTCAGAACACTTACATGTTTAATCAGTAAATCAGCATCAGTGTTTGAGTCTTTTTAAGAAATTCCAGTGCCATTCTTGTCTCTTAAGAGCTTATCTTGAAGGATATTTTTACTGGGCTTTAAATGGTCTCTGTTTTTATACTGATAAAGTATTCTGCTAATAAACTCTTCATACCAGGTATGAAGAACTTCCACTTACCATTCCATTGATGAAAGGAAAGGAGATATTTTCTCTAACACAGAAATATATTTCTTGATTTTTACTGATAGAAAAGTTTATTGGTTTTACTTCAAATGCTGAAGATGACACTCTAATAATGAATGGGGTTTAGTTCTCATGCTAAAGATGAAGAAAGCTAAATGTAAAATTGTTAGAAATGATTAGAAAAGTTGGCACATTCAGTCAGTGCATATATAAATAGCAGAGGGTTGAGAGTTTGCTGGCAATGAAGAATAGTCTAATAATGTTTTGTTTTCCATTATGCATACCAGAAAAACTGCAGCTCTTTCAATTACCTTACTTAGGAAAGGTGCAAATAGGTTCTTCCCATTACGAGGTATTTTCTTACACTTCATATCATCCTCCTTATGTAATAATCCTGAAGCTTCTAGATGGATTTTACCACTTCTATTTGTGTCCTCAGCTTCATGGCCTAATTTTATGCAATTGATTTGAGCTGGGAGTTTCAATTTCTACAATCTGCTGTTAAAAATGGATTTATTACACAGTGTAGTCAGTTTTGCAAGATGTCCAACTTGCCCCCTTCCTTCCCATTCTAAGGAAAAGTGTCCTCATTTGTTCTGTGTGGCCATTTCATTTCATGCTTTGTGTTCAAATGGAGAAGAGGACCATGACTGACTGGACTTCCACAAATGTTTGTTCAGCTTTGCTAGTTATTTTTTTCCTGAATTGTGCTTATGTCTGTTAAGCAATCATACCTCAGCAAGGCTGTGTTCATTTGTACACTTTCCAAACTCTGCACTGGAACTAGAGGACGCATTTTCAGTCTTTCTTCATACTAGTTTTGCAGTTTGAGTGATGCTCCCACAAGCTTCATGTCTTCCACAGGCAGGGTCAGTGCAGGGACTAGTCCAAGCCCTGAAGGAACTAAGCCATTGCTGCATCTGTTTTATCTGATGGTAGGAATAGTTGCATACTGAGCATCTCTGACCACATCTGTGCCTACCAAGCGCATAGCTATCAATAGGTTAGTCAGCATTTGTAATAGATAATTCAGTGAAATACAGGCAAAGGTGACTGTCATTGTGATAACAAAACAGGTCAGGACCAAACACTGCAAATCATACAGTAAGTGCAATTGTCATGACTACTCAAAGTGACTTCTTGAGAAACCTTTTAAGAACCTTATTTTCAGAAAGTGCAACATCGTTGGCCTTGAAATACTGTCTGACAAAATGTTTCATTTGGAATACAGAAATACCTAGGCATTATCTCAAAATCACTACTCATACACCTCTTGCAGAACTTCATGAATTTTAAAATCTCTCTTATTCCATCAGGTGAAATCTACCTGCATCTATTTATCTATGTATTCAGGAGACTGAAAATGGAAGATAATGTACTTTGCAGATGTTGTCAGTGTCTATACCACATATCTAATGGAAATACATGGCATTGTTTAAAAATCTACACCTACTCCAGAAATCGTTAATAACACAACCTGACACTGACTGCTTACATTTAATTTCACCAGAGTCCCATGATTCAATGTCTTGCTTCAGTATCTTTTTAGAAAGCAGTATGTAAGAAATGCTCCATATCACATCTGTTGGATGAGAACAAAAACACCACTTCAACCAATGTTTGGACTCTACTTTTGTTTCTGAGGGTGGGTTTTGGTTAGACTTTTCTCCCTTTTCTTAGATATTTACATGACTAGAAACTTACACTTGAGATACACAAGGTCCCTCAGGAATTTTTGAAATCACTAGAACTGCTGGTATGGGCTTATTTTTCAACTAAAAAAGTGAGGCAAATTTTTCTCAGCAGGAGTAGACTTGTTCTCAGAGCTACACACAAGCCATTTTGAAATTGTTCTTTTGGTAAGATACTCATCCACCATAACTTCTTTTGGCCAACGGTAGATTATCATCAGGTGTCCATTCCAATGCTAGTAAGGTGAATGCTAGGACTCACTGGTACATTTGATTAAGATAGGTTCTATTTTGTAGCATTGGAGCAGTGATGAAATACCTCAGTAACTGAGGTATTTTATCTTATATACACAGCTGTGACTTCCCCAGCCACCTAGAAGAGGTCCTTTTGGCTAACAGGTAATGCAGGCTCACCAGTACCATCCCAGGGCTCATAAAGCAGGGCTGGAGACCTAACGGCACTGCTAGGAGCTTCCCAGTACCTGTAGGATAGTCATGCTTTGGCTCTACATCAGGTCAGCTTGGGAGCATACAGCACAAAACCCCAAGGGCTTCTGGGGTCCTCCACAATGTGCTAGTTGCAAGAGCAAGGTCCTCACTTGCAGGTGAGCTCAGGCATGTCCCATGTTGTTGCAACAACAAGCAGAGCATAGTCATCAATGTATAGTGGCAGCTGAAGTGAAAGATTATGGTGCAAGGCATGATGTCTTGCCTCAGTTCTCTTGCTAACAGGCCAGCAAGAAAAATAAAGCTCTTGTGATTTATGCTTACAGAGTAATCTCCACAATAATGTGAAATATGATAGTTCAAATGGGTAAGAGCAATGATAGCTGTTACCATTTTTGACAGGCAATGGGTTTGGAGCTTAGTGATGAATTGCATGCTATCTGGGGTTTGTTCAGCCCACTTATCTTCAAGATGTCATTTTGGTTTTTTGTTTTGTGTTTCTTGTTTTGTTTTGGGTTGTTCTGGCTTTTTCTTTAAAAGAAAAACATCTTTAAAGTTTTCTGGTTTGATGTTGGAGATTTACAGTTTGTTTGGTAAAGAATTTTGCTTTCTTGTGGTCTTTTCTTGGAAAATGGCTCTGCATAGATTCCTGAAAAGAAGTTTTGAATGTTTATACTGCTTTGATAAGGTAGGATAATATTCTCTCTTTTATCTTTAATTTTTGTTTTAATTGGACCTGCAACAAGTTCCCTAATTATATGAAAAATTCTGATTTTGATGCTTTCAAGCTAAAATATCACTAAACCAAATAAATATGTCTGAATTTCAGACTTGCAATTACATTAAGTAAAGGGTAAACCATATTTTATGTCAGACAACACCAGACCCTAAGATATTAAAGACATGGAATTATACCCCAATCCCTTGACCTGTCTGTGTAAGATTGATGGTAAAGGGTTTTCCAGAAGGATGGAAATTCAATAGAAGTGGTAAAGGTGAGCCTTGCAAAGGCCCATGTAGTCATAAGAGCTTTGCTTACTCTCTCCAGTAACAAATACTGCCAAGCCTCACTCTAGTTCTCTCTTAGAATGAGTCAAGGTTAAATGTGGATGGGGTAAAGGAAAACCCAGTATATGGCTGGAAAAGCTCCTTTTGGCAGGAGGGCTCTGCTCATCCAATTGCTCAGATGAGCTCAAGGAGGAAAAGCAATGACTTATTTTAACAACTAAGGTCCTGTGACATGCCTGAAGGTGGAAAGTGAAGTCCCTGAGTGGCAGAAAGCAGTGTGATTTTAATTATGTTTACATAAACTTCATTGCACCCTAAGTCTCACAAATGCTTTTCTAGAGCTAAACTGCTTCCAGTAGAACAATACTGCTTCTTCCTCCCACCTTGGTCCCACTAGAGCATGAGAATCAGCACAACGGGCTTTTGCTGGACTTAAAATTTTCTCTCTTGTAAACAGTAATGTTGCTTCTTAGCTACTCATTTCCATGGGAACTAGAGCCAAGCTTTAAGTCCTTACAGTTTCCTTCTCTTTTAATTTCACTGGCATTGAGTTCTGACCAGTTAATCAAATGTCTTTTGTGTTGCAGGTGCCTTAGTGTTTATTTTGATTAATATACCAGTTGCTATTTTTAGCAATTTGGTCCCCAGCTTGTATGAATACCAGCACAGACCTTCAACCATAATAAATGTGTGTTTTTAACCTTGCCATTTATTTTTATGTCTCTGCTTCCAAATAATCAGGATGTGGTTACCTGTGAAGGTAGTAGACTACTACTTCAAATTTCAGTGCACACCCACATACAAAAATATACATTGTAGAGGGTTACAGCTTTATAAACACCCAGACAGACTCTTGTCTAACTTTAATGCTGTTGCCACCGAACTGAGATACAATGGTACCACCTGGCTTACTTGACTTTGTCCTTTGATTCCAGTGAACTGTCTGCTTCATCCCTGCAGAAATATCAGCAGCTTTCTTCCTCACTACTGATCCCTAGTGGACAGTATATATAAACAATTGTACATATAATATCTAATGAGGTAATCAGAATACAGAAGCACATGTAAAACATATTGGAAAAAGCCAAGTGCTGTTTTAAGAGACAACACTACAAATATTACATCTTTACATTATAAAACTAGACTCCAACACTTTTGTGGCTTTTCTCCTTTGTAGTCTGGAGAAAAATTACAAAGCCAAATGTTTTTTACCATGTATTTCTGCCTGATGGGAAATTTTCTATGCAGAGGATGAAACAACTATCATGCATCATAGAAATGTACATATGTTCTTTCTATTTCTGCTTTTTCCAAGTGAAGATTAAGCAAACAACAGCAGAATCAGGCTTGAATTACACTCTGGGGCTGGGCCTGGAGAAAGAGTAATCAGCAAATTAGTAGATACCTTTGGCACTAGAAGCCCCAGCCTAGTTCTTATTAACATCAGCTAAAATATTCCTGCCTGGAATATTTCTTTTTCAGGTGTAGGAGCTGCATAATTTTTTCCCATGATCCCAGGAAGATCATGGAATTTGTGGCTACTGTTAACTCGTGAGCACTGGTGAAATGCAGCCTTGCTTTCAAAACGCTGCTGGAGAGTAGTGTGATTTCTGTTAGAGGTTTAAGCAGCTATCCAGCATCGGGGAGGTCATTGTCAGCCTGGATGACTATGAGCTAAAGTCTCCCTGCTTACAAGTGAGTGTCTAGTTCATCTAATTTTAACACAAGTTTGAGGTCATTACTGCTGCCACTTCAAGAACTAGGCTATGCACAGAAAGGAACTGAAAGATTTGTAGGGCTGTAAAGAAGGGAAGAAGAGGGAGCTCACTTTGCACCCAAAGGTGAAAAGCATTCAGATGGCACTGTCTGGTTGCTGGGTTTTATACAGTGGCTGTAAGATAAAACATACTAACAGCCATGGAATAGAATCTCCCTTTGCTTTCACTTGTGTAATACCTTTAGAGCAAGGTTCCAAGGGAACACAGCTGTGAAGTTTTTAACAGATTGTTCTCCTTTGCAGATGCTGCCGTTCCAGCTTATTTTGGTGCATTTGGCCCTTGCAATGACCCTGCTGCAGTGGCATTCTACCTCAGTGCTCCTTGTGGAGGCAGCTTCAGAGGTAGGTGAATGATTCTGGTGATAGCCACATAACACTGCTCTTTCTTTGGTTGTTCTTTGCCACAGAGTGTAAAAGACAGCACAGTACCCTAACAGTGTTGGAAGATAAACAACCAGTATTGACTCCAAAAGGGCAAAGGAGGAACGTAGTGAATAGAATGATGCAAATTGTGTGGCTCTGGGAGGACAGCATGATTCATGCAACCTCTCCTGAAATGCCTTGGGATTTTTTCTGTGTTAAAACACTGTCCAGTGACTTCAGGTAGAAAACTTCCTAAAGAAGGGAAGGACATGATGGCAAGGGAGGGAGGGAAGCAAACTCTTCTAACACTGACCAAAAGGTTTCATTCTTCTTAAAGAGAAATACTAGCATGAGAAGTCTGCAGCTTTCAGAAGCCGTAAGGAGATCCTTGACAGAAGACAAAAGTTACAAATTAAAGGAGACCGAACAGAGACTGAACAGGAGAGGGAAGGTGCAAAGTAACTTGCCTAAGCTTGTGAAGGAAAGCAGCAGATGAATTGGGAGAATTGTCTCATGTTTCATGCAGGATGTGCAGGGATTGCGCCTGAAAATACTTCTATTGCATATTCTTTTTTATTAATGTTGTACTGACACTGAACAGATTTGCCAGGAAAGATATTTATGCAGTGGTTTCATGTCGTAAGAAAAATCAAGGATCTGAAAGTTGAATCAAAGTAGCACTATGTAGCTGTAGGGTTTTTACACGAGTTTTTACAATCAGCTTAGAGGTTAGATGCCTACAGTGGAATACTGATGGATCCTTCTACCTTACTCTCTGTCTTAAAATGAGGGTGCCCTGATTATACAAAATAACATTTGTTATAGAAAATAAGGCTTGGGGGAAGCACTCTGCACACCAGTGCTGCAGTAACTGCTGCTTTGGTGCTACAAAGTCTGTCATTAACAGTGAAGTTTGTTTATTATGATATATTCATTTATGGAAAAAAAAATTAAGAACAGAACACCTCCATAGACTTGCACTGCACCAGGGCACTTTTTAACTGCTGATGACCCATGACGTCTTTGGGCAATGCATTCCACTGCATTCTATGTGCTGTGTTTAATAAGTTGCTCCTTGCATTTGTTTTAAATCCACCACCTGGTGACTTCACTGGGTGGACTGAGAAACCCTTTTTCTGGAGGAAAAAAAAAATGCTAGTATTTATTCACCTTTTTTGCTGTTCATAGGTTTATAAACCTTCCACTCTACCCACTGCAAGCCATTATTATTGTTGCTTATCTGTGAAGTTGTACTTTGTTCAGTGGTTCACCACAGGAAAACTGTTTTCTACTTCTAATTATCATTTTAGCTGTCTCTCCCTACAATTCCATTATATCATTTTTAAGACAAAGTAAGAGGGACTGCATGAAGTATTCAAGAGCAGAGGCTATTTTTGACCTTCTAGTCTCAAGCATTATTTTAGCTATCTATCTCCAGTAACCGAAGGGGAGAGCTCAGTCTTTTTTTTAAAGGCATAAGTTTTTTGCAAACCTTCATGAAAGTTTTATAACCCTGAAAGGGAACAGAAAGGATTGCTCACTGCACTTGAGGCTCAAAAAAAGTAAAGTCAGAGGACAGTATGAGATCCTTCACAAAAGTATTAACAGTGCTACATCATTTGTGTGATCATTGAGGTTATGTCTTCCTCCTTATATAAAGATCACTGATTTATATACTCCATCACCGGTTATGCCTTCCCCATCAGTAGTGGGAAACATCACCACCACAGTTATGGTGTAGACCACAGTAGAGATAAGCACATTTAATCATCCATGTGATGGCTTGCTTTGCATTTGTACTAAGCTCACTGACTATGAGTAAGAGAGTGGTGTGCTTCTGAAGATAGAGGAAAACATGATTCAAGTCACATAATAAAAGTTGTAGTCAGAAATTTCTGTCTAATTCTGTGAAGGTCAGGTGGAGCTAGAAGGCAAACAATTCATCTGAAGAAAGAATGATTTGGCTTAACATCTCCTGTAGACTAGTTGTTGCCCTATTTTTCTGTTATTTGTAAAACAACTATTTTACTTTGATTTGTATCATTTCCCTCTTGACAGACCCCAATGTTCTCAGCTATTCTAGGTAGCAAAGTAAAGTTTGGTTTGAAAAGATGTTATGCGTAATGTCATAACTAAGGTTCAAAGCACTGTGTCAATTCAACATACTGTTCTTTCCATTCCTCTTCCCTGAATAGTGTTATTGCATAAATTCTTTGAATATCAGTGCTGAGCATATCCCAAGTTTATCTTGGGATATTTTTTGAGTAATAATTAATTAATTAGTCAGCTTTGGATGGAAAATTCTGTAGAAGTTTTTATTATTTATTAATATTCATTTAAAAAATGAAAAGAAGTTTCCTGAAAAATATCAAGATGGATATTGGAGTCCAGTAATGGTGATTGCATTTTTAAAAAGATTAAATTACTTGGCTCATGCTTTAAGTGATACTAAACACATTGCTGAGACAGGGATAGTGGGCTGACCTGCAAAAACAGGCTTTGTGAAGTAGTAAATTTTGATAATTCTTGCAATAATGATGAAGGCATGGTAAATAATTTCAATTCTGTCAAAATAAAAAAGAATCTCAACTTTTTATAGCAAACTTCTGTGGGTGGAAAGTGGTCATGGTTCACAGAAGGATCTTTGTTTTAAACCATCATCCCATGTTCAGTGTTCTAGTGAGTATGTATTTATAGGACTGCTGCTGCGATGCTGGTTGAAACTGTTTTTCTGCAACTTGAGCAGCAAGCAAACATCCCTGTTTTCTTTTGCAGCCTTCTGCTGCTCTGGGCATAGCAGCACATCCCTTTGCCAGTGAAGAGAAGTCAGCCACCAACCTGGAAGCCAGACTGTTCCTTCTTGATGAGCTAGTGTCTCTGGAGAATGAGGTGACTGAGACCAAGAAGAAAAGAAGTTTCCCAGGATTTGGGTCCCCGATCGACAGAATTTCTTCTACCTCTGTGGATGTTAAATGCAAACAGAGGTAAATTCTTAGATGCTCCTATCAGTGATAAAGTTGGAAGAAGGCTTCTGGTAAATGTCAAGGGTACAGATGGGTCAGCTTTAACCACCAGCAGGTTTAATGGCCACTTCTGAGATGCCTCTGAGCAAAATGCCAGAACCTCTTCAGAAGCCATTCTGGTTGCATGGTGTGTAATCCTTCAGCTGTGATGAGTACTACATGCATGCACTAATTTATCCTTACAGTGCCATACAACTAACAAAGAACACTCAAGCTTATGTGTGTTTTTTTGGTGCACTTCTTTACACTGATGTGAATTAGCATTCAGTTTAAAACTGCCTTTTTGATTATAAGATTATTTAAAGCAAAAATATGCCTGAGGTTTAAACACAGTGAGGAAGGGCCCGGTACTCCCAAGGCTGGGATCAAAAGAAGGTATGGTGATGTGCATGTCTTGAATATCAAGATGAAAATATCTTGGCAGATGGTAGAATGAGCTTCAAGACCTCAATCAGTTTATAATAAGCCAGGGTTTAATTAAATCAGCAGTACAGCCACAACTTCACACTACTTGTCTGAAGATAAGCTAAGCAATGACACTTTATATCAGTGAGGACAGCCCGAGACTTTGGGGCAAAGCTCCAAAAGGGCTGTTCACTATATTTGAAAGAGCTTAACTGTCTTGTTCCCTTCTAACTGCTGTCTTCCTTTGGATGGAATACCCAGTGCCACAAAGTACTTAATAACATGCTTAAAGCTTAATCTGAAAGTGGAAAGTATTCACAAGAGCCAGTCAATGCTACAAGTATTTTTTTTTTTTTTCAGTTTTACAATATTTTCTTGCTGGTTTTCCATTTATCCACCCAGTCAGCTACTAGGAGGTTTTGACTCCAGCTAAAAGGGATAAAATATGAAATTCTTAAAACCCTGAGTAGAACATTCTGTTTTGTATATCTCTTCAAGAGATCAAAAATGTCTCGTTCTTTGTTTGCTTTTTAACATGTTTTCCCTTTCCAGGGGAAGAAATACAAGATCAGTTTTGAAGCTGCAGTTCCTTGCTTATGAAAAGTACATGGTATTCCCATTTTATCTCATGCTTCTTGGGTGGAAATCTTTTTGGTGAAATCTGACCAAGTTTTCTACCAGCTTGCCTTTGAAATGGTCATCAACAGCCACTAATGGTCATTTGCTGAGGTGAATAGCTCCAGAGAGGATGCCTTCAACACCAGGGCGAGGGAATATAACCTGTCCAGGATGACAGGAAGGGCTTCTGTAAGTAAGTTGCAAACAGAAGACACACTAGGGGTAATGTGAGCCCTCTCTGGAAGCTATCGGGAGAACTGGCTACCCTGGATTTGGAGAAGGTTGAGGTTCTTTTCTGCCTCAGTCTTCACCAGCAAGTGCTCTGACCACAGCATGCAAGTCTTGGAAGGCAGATGCAGGGACTGTGAGAATGAAGACCTTAGGCCTACTGCAGGAGAGGATCAGGTCTGAGATAATTTTAAGAACCTGAGTGCGCACAAGTCCACAAGACCTGATAAAATCCAGCAGCAGGTCCTGAAGGAGCTGCAAATGAAGTTGCTAAGCCACTGTCCATCATATTTGAAAAATCATGGCAGTCAGGTGA
>JANRGW010030147.1:63168-93321 GCA_024733675.1 Psilopsiagon aymara
TGGATGAGCTGGGGAACTACAGAGCAGTCAGCCTCACCTCTGTGCCTGGCAAAATCTTGGAGTGGATTCTCCTGAAAAGCATGCTAAGGCACATGAAAAACAATGAGGTGCTTGGTGACAGCCAGCATGGCTTCAGTAAGGGGAAATCCTGCCTGACCAATCTGGTAGCCTTCTATGATGGGGCTATGGAACTGATGGACAGAGACAGAGCAGTTGATGTCATGTACCTGGACTTGTGCAAAGCATTCAACACTGTCCCACACAACATCCTTGTGTCTAAATTGGAGAGACACCAATTTGATAGGTGGACCACTCAGTGGATAAAGAATTGGCTGGATGGCTGCACACAAAGAGTGGTGGTCAATGGCTCAATGTCCAGTTAGAGATTGGTAATGAGTGGTGTCCCTCAAGGGTCAGTGTTGGTACTGATCTTGTTCAACATCTTTGTTGGCAACATGGACAGTGGGATTGAATGTGCTCTCAGCAGGCTTGTCAATGACACCAAACTGTGTGGTTCAGTTGATGTGCTAGAGGGAAGGAATGCCATCCAGTGGGACCTTGAGAAACTTGTGAGGTGGGTTAATTCCAACCTCATGAAGTTCAACAAGGCCAAGTACAAGTTTCAGAACCTTGGGCAACACAGTATAGTGGAAGATATCCCTGCCCATGGCAGGGGGTGGGAACTAGATGATCTTATGGTTCTTTCCGAACCTAACTATTCTGCAAATAATGAGATCATGCAAATGAGTGACACAAAGCACAAAATTTCTCCTTTCCCAGCATCATCAGCACTGTTTGCACTTTTGTGTTGAGATTATCATTTTGGGGGAGCTGATTAGTCTTAAGTTTGGGATTGCTTCATTTATTAGAACCAACTGAGTTGCCTTGATCACTGCTTTGATAGTCAGACACTACCTTAAGCATAGACAGCACATCAGATGAGTGCTAGCTATGAAATCATAGTAAGGCTGAATCTGTAGGTGGAAGCAGGCAGAAGCTTCTGCACTCAGAGGCAGAAAACAGGACTGAGCACCCCACTGCTGTTGTGTACACAGTAGATAACAGCCCATTCCTGCACCAGTTAGGATAGTTACCTTTAGAGACCAGATAATGACTTTTGAGGTGTAAAAATTATTAAGCAGATTCAGCCCCCTGAATTAATACAGTGTGTGTAGTACTGCCTGGCAACACAGCGGAAACTTTTGGAAAAGAGTAGATCAAATGTAAGTCCACTTAACAGCTTGTTGTGGCACCACCAGTTACAGCAGGGCCCAGATCCTAATCTTTCTTGTCAATGTCAAGTCCTAAAGCTTTGAAAGCGTGGGAAAAGCATGCAAGAAGACATGAGTCTTCAGAAAAAGTAGAAAGATCCGTAGACAGACAGAGAGACTGAGATTCAGGCATCTTAGAAAAGGCTGCTTTTAAATATAAAACATCACTTTCTCCCTAGTAAGTGCTGAAATATGTATGGTTTGGTTTGCAAGATGAGGAGAGTGTGTTAGCTGTCCTGTTGTGGTTTGGGATGGCCACGAGAGGAGAAGCTTCACTGTCTGCCTGCCTGCTCAAGCTTTCACAGCCTTTCCCATGGGCATGACCTTAAAACTTCCTTCTCTGTTTAACTACAGAGCATGACAGTGTTAAAACTAATGCAGCAGAACCTGACCTCCCCCACTCGACTATCCAGTCTGGGAAATTAATTCCCCTTTTATCAAGTGAGACTCACTATGACCCCAGCAGCCCAAATTTCCCTCCTGTCCCCCATCAGCTTGTACCTACAGTTTGGAAAAGAGTGCTATCCTTGAGGAAACAGACTAAAGATCAGCTCTTGGCTTGCTTTCTCTTTGCTTTTTCTATGTCATAATGCAAGAGTGCAGCTGTCTGAGAAAGGAACAAAGAGGGCTATACAAACAGCTTCCTTTCTTTTGGGATGTTTTGAGCAACTCCAGTGTGACCGATACGATGCTTCTTACATACATGGTACACTGTAGGTTCCGGTTTCTTGACCTCATCTGAGCAGTAGAGGCAGTGAGAAATGGACTGCTGATGCTCTGGGCTTCAGCCCGTGCCTGAGAGGTGTGAGGAAAGGAGACTGCCCAAATGAGACCATGGACTAGATAGATACTTCTGGGTGTGATTTGCAGAGCCCCCAGCGCCAGCAGCTGAGTGAGCATGGCCATACTAGCACAAAGGGTTAGACTTGAGCACACCATAGCATGCTTTCCTGATAGTTACTTTGCATTTGCCAACTGACAGTACAAAATTTTGTTTTATTTATGTTCCTTGTCAAGGACAGAGAAAAGAGTTCATCTTCCAGGGCTTTTCTTGTATCTGCGTTTCGCTGACAAATATTTCCAAGAGCGAAAGTAGAGGTTATTCTGAGCTGCAGAAATTCTCAACATCTCCACAATTAAATAAAACTTTTGATGCTGGAAAAAATACTAAAAAATTCTGAATTAGGATGGGAACCCTTCTTTTATATACATATTTTTTAAAATTGTAATAAAATATTCCTGCATAGAAATCTCATGATTTTCTCATGCCCTTATTGGTGAAATCATCAGGAAATATAACATATGGAGGAAAACCCAAAACCAACCCCCTCCCATTTTCAATCTCTTCAAAAGGCTATTACTATATAATTTTAGGAACAGTGCATTGCAGGAGATCCCATAGGAAAATCCTGCTAGAGTTCATCTGTTACTGCGAAATACTTTCTACCTTCTTGCTTATCCTAGTCCTAGTTGGCCCTGGAGATTTCAGAGATCCTGGACCTCCTGAAGTGTATGATACTATGCATGAAACAATTCCACTTTATGCATGCATCGTATTTCCTTCCTTTTATGAATGGCAGTTAACCTGTGATCTGTTTGCTGACAAATAAAAGCAAGAATAGTGGATCAACACTAGCCAGTCTGTAAAACAGGTACAACTCCCGCCTATTCTTTTGTAAGACAAGTGAAGCATCTTATTTTTAAACACTCATATCTTTGGCCGCTCCTGCACAGCTGTTCTTTCTGAACAATAAGTTATTAGTGGGATGAATGAAGGAATTGAAGTTGCAGTAACATTTTCATTATCCCTATGATGTCTTTTCCCAGACATTTCCCCTCTTTCGTTCCTTGTCTTCCCTGTGCAGGAATGTGGTTGAGCTGCCGAAGAGACGTTTTGGAGTTCCTCTTGACCGGATTGGAATGAGCCATCTTGGCAACACCAAGGGTTAGCAGTTCCTGCAAGTAAGCCAAAGTACTCTGGGTGTGGGCATGCTTGGAGAACCCCACCTACTCTCAGTTACACAGAGGTACTCAAGTCGTGCCATTAGGCTTGGAAAGAGTGGCTTGGGGAATGATGGCTTCTTACAACGTGGAAAGTGACTGTCAATTTAGCTTGAATGTTCTAAATTACGACTTAGTACCCCCCTACACGAAAACAAGTATTCATGACACTTTCATCTCCTGTGGACCACCTCACAGTGTGCTTGTTCAAGCTTTGCATTTCTGACATGGGAAAATGTAATGCTTACTGCTTTTCTGCCTACAGGTGCTTCTGTTCTGAATGACTGATGCTGTATTGGAAACATTACAGAAATTCAGAAGATGCATCACATCATACCTTGTCATTGACTAATGATACAATACTCAAAGAATTGACCTCCTGCAAAGTTGTTTCACACTGCATTTTATAAATGTTGCATTTACAAATAACAACAAATTCAATTCATCAAGTCATAATGCTCTCACAGTTGTGCACGGTGTCACTGATAGGAGGGGTCAGAAAGTATGTATATAATTTAGTTGCATGGCATTTGTTTCTTAAACCAGCAGAAGTTCGTTATCCTAGCAAGGACTGTTACATTTTTGGATTGAAAATAAAACCTCCAGAGATGCTAACAGCAGTCCATGGAAAGCAGACAGTTTGCTTTGCACATTTCTTTCAAGAGGGTGTTTGTTTGGGAGAGGAAGGGAGGATTTAACAGTTATGGGACAAACCTAGAATTTATTTCAGCTGCTGTTTGGGAGATGTCTACGACTTCACTAGGAATTAGTCTGAATAAGAGCGGTCACAATATCTTAATATTTGTCCTGGTGGTTTTAGTAGTCTTTCTCATATCTCTGCACCATATTCAGACATATTTTCATTGTACGACAGATCCTGAAATGTGGTGAGACTTCTAGTTTCCTCCTCTAAGCTGATGAATATATTTCACTCCTCCCTATGTATAACATAGGATAGCATCCAAATATGAAGTCATCTACTTCCTAGGCCATCTGCACCATATGCTTTATTTTAGTCTCTTCATGTGTGCACAGGACATAATCTGACATCAAATTCTGAAAGTTCAAGTATTCCTTGCTCTGGTAAAATGTAAACATGTCCTCTCCATTTCAGATTAAACCAGGTTATCTTAAATCCTGTTTCAGGCTTTTCCATGCTTTTTTCCTTTTCTCCAGATTATAAAATATAGCTGAAAAGAGCTGTTTGCTGAAATTCAATGCTCAGATTTGTAGCTGATGTTTTCTAAACCTTACAGGCTTCTTCTTAGACTTTGGTCCATGTCAGCTAAATTCCTTGGTGTGCTATTTTGGGTATCTTCTTTAGCACTGCAAAAGAATATACATTGAGAAGGGGATTATGCAGGACAAAGGTAAAAAAAATCTTTACACTCTGGATCAGGCAGAGAGTATGGCTGGAGATAGGATTTAAGTGTTGAATTCTTAATCTTGTATGAGGCACAAAGCATCTGACCATCAGCTAGGGGAAAATGCAGTCAGCTTCTTAGCTACAGGAAAGGAGCTGGGAAGTCTGTGAGTCTTTGAAGCTACAGCTATTGTAAGGATTGGGACTTTGGGGCAATTGCCCCATTTCAGGCCATGGTGGGAGATGAGGCTCACACTCAGGAGGGCAGGTAGCATCCAGTTTATGCCTGGGAGGGGGCAGTATTCAGCCATAGGAGAGGCTTTTCCCATTTTTCTCTGTGCTTACAGCTCTGCCCTGAGACAGGCACTGGCTCAGCCACAGGAAGTTTGCAAGAAACTTTGCTTTTCTTCACATCTTCAATATAAGCTAATGCTGCTGAGAGCAGCTGCACAAACCAGTGAATCGCATCAAGAGGTGCCCTGTCTTTCCCATCAAGCAGAGAAGTCTTTAGCTGAGTTGGGTGATCATTCCTCCTTCAATGGGTGAGTTGTGTCCTTATGGGTGAGGTGAAGCACTGCAGATGCTCTTGAGACCAAGATCTTGAAAGTTGAGACCAAGATCTTGAAAGAAATAAGAGCTGTAAGACCCCCTGGGGTCATCTTGGGGTTTTGTATCCTGCTTTTCCTCTGGTCTTGCTGCTCATTTGCTGTGCTAAAATTGCATGTGAAGGCTTGAAGAGCTGGATTGTCACATGTAGACTGGCTGACTAAAACCAAGATTTTCTGTCCATGCTAGAAGTGAGCCTGCAAATGCAGTCCCAGACAAGCCCAGCCTTCTGCAGTGCACTGCCACCACCTATCCTAAGGCTACTCTGGGGTTTAGTGAACAGTTATCTTCTTGCACTGAGCTTATCCAGCCTTCAGATAATCTGCTTGCAAGGTAGCCATATGTATGGGACATGGGCAGATTATGGAAGTGATGACCAGACCACTCATACAGTTGTCTAAAGCAGCATGGGCAGAGTCATTGCATGATGTATTTTGAGAAGCTGAGATCAGAGGAATCCAGTGCTAACACAGCAGCTTTGCAAAGATACTGCTGGATCATGAGAGTATTGAACAGTTCTCAAGTATCTGGGCTTCCTAATAAAGAGGGGGTTTAAAGCCTGTTAATTGTGAGCAGAAATGCCCTTTATCTGAAAGATTACATAAAAGCAAAGAAGGACAGAAGTGTCTGCAGTGGTGTTGCTTGGAACTGAGAGCTGGAACCTTCAGTCCTGTTTCTGGCTTCCACAATACTATGTGGGTTACTTGGGAAAAAGGAATAGCCTTTCTGTTTCTCTGCCCTATCCATCACAGAGCAGTCTATGACCTCCTGTGGCTCAAAAAGCACTATTTAAAATCCATAAATTGGCAGGTGCTGTTTGTAATATGGTAATATCTAAAAGACTGAACACCACAATTTGCTTTCATAGACAATGTTGGATAGCTTCTCTCATGGTGCCTAGCATAGAGGCCAACAAATGTGAAGTGAGGATATACTGCAGGATCCATTGCAGTAGATTTGCCTTGTGCTGCCTTTTTGCAAATCCAGTCAGATAGATAATAAATCAACATGGTCTACTACAATGTCTGAGGCAACTGCCTGTGGGTCATTAACTTTAGCAAGAGTGACTGCCCAAGCATGGGTAAGTGTGAGCAGCCAGAATGTGGAGGGTGGCATCTGAGAAAGAGTTTCTGTTCTGCTTGTATAGGAGAAAGAAGAGTACCCTCATAGTGATAGGTTGAGGGTGAGCCTAGGGAAAGCATCTCTACCTTTGCTTCAAATTAATAAATGAATTGAATTCAACACTTGCTCATCACTCTATCAGAAGCACGTAACACTGCAGCATGTAGCTCCTGTAAGGAAGTAGAGGGGTAATTTGGGTACTACAGGCAAGTAAATAACTATGCTGATAGGCTGCAGCACACCATGTGGGCTAAAAATCACTGTTAAGCAGCATGGTGCATTGCACTTCAGGAAATTCCTGTGTCTAGGATCAGAACAAGCTGTTAAATAGCCACAGATGTTGTGTTCCTTTTCCTGACTTGCTGGTGAGTTGCCACACTGGTTTAGGAAGACATGACTACAGCTAGCAGGTAACAGATAGAGCTTCTGCTCTGGCTTTTCACTGCACTGGGATTTCCTGCAAGCTGAAAGCACCTGAGCTGAAGACCAGTTTGGGGCACGCAGTGAAGCTCTTCTAACGCACCTCTCTTTCAGGTGGAGCACCAAACTCTTAAAGAAAGAGAGATCCTTCTCTTGGCAATAGGCTATGATTTCTTTCCTGGATTTGGTGCTGTTGTGAGGGTATGTGAAAGTCTGCTCCCACATACCTTTTCATTTGCACTAAAGCAACAGGAAATGGTTTATGAAATAACAAAGAATTAATGCTAATAGCAAACTGTATTTTGCGTGTCAATAGAGCTCACTGATATAATGAAGCTGGTTTTATTCCATGGATGTCAGGTTTGCCCTGTAATAGGATGAATACATCTCCTGTTAATGAAGTACACAAAAAGTACTGCTGTGGTTAAGCATCTACTTCTTGGCAGAGCCCAAGGCAATGAATGTAGCCTGCTAATTACAGCTTTGGGAGAGGTAAAGTTTTGAAGAATATGTAGTATGCAAGCTACATTTAAATAGCATAACTTGGTGGGGCTGGAGAGAGAGCTCAATTCTAATCAAAATCAGTCCACACATTACTAGGAGCTACCAGATTCTGCTCTCATTTACACTCTAGGAAACCACAAAGTTAACATCAGGATTTACTCCTGAAATGGAAATATGGTCCTTTTTTTTTTTTTTTTTTTTTTTTTAAATAAGTGTGGATAATGTGACTTAAGATGAATATATGTAAGAACCAGTGATACATCACTATCCCTTCTTTCTGGACAGGGGAAGACGTAATTCTCTAGTAGAAAAAGACAGCTAGCATCTGCACTGGCCAGCCAGATGAGTCAAAAATCTCTGCTTAAAACAGCTTTTAGGGGTGAACAGTTAGAAATCAGAGTGTCTGGTCAAGTCCTGTGGGGATAGCAGCCCACACATACTCATGAGGAAGACACAACTCGCATTCCTGATTCTGTCCAAAAGGAAGACGTCTTCAGGCACATTAAAAGAGACCAGTGTTGCTATACCTAGGTGCTTAATGGGAGCCTTTTTGCTCCCATTTTGAAGTTTGCATTGTAAACCTCAAATGAACCAATAAGGTAACAAGGGCCTACATTAACGGAAGTGTGCTGTCCCTTGGGCCTCTGCAAGGGGTGAGAAAGAAAACAGCATGCTTCTGTGCAACAGAAAATCTTTATTGGAATGATATCCAAGGGATCCAGACTTCTGTGTCTGTCCTCCCCCAGACCTGCTGTGCACACTGACAGGACACAACAAGGAACAGCTCTGGCTCAGCAAGTCGAGGCAGGCATCCCTGAGCCCTTCACATTATACCAAATCTGTCTTCCTGTCCCAACAGCATGTTAAGTCATCACAGACCTACTCATAGGAGGTGATAGGAAATGGAGACATCACTGTGAGCAGTGTCTGCAGATGTGGGCAGAGGCCCAAATTCAGTGGAACTAAGTTAGGTTTTGGTGCCTCAGGGTATCTGGTGAGAAGGGGAAGAGTGTACAGTGGCAGCAGACTGAATGGCACACACAGGACAGTAAGGGAAGCTGGTGAGCATCTTCCACGTGGAAGATCACAGTGGGATAAACCTGCAAGGAAGGAACAATTGAGAGTGGTAATCGGTTTCCAGCTCTTGTCACAGTCCCTGTTAGAGTTGGCTGTGGTATAGTCATAGAGGATGGTATCCAGCTTAGCAGCATGATGATAGAACAGAACAAACTCTTAACACGTTAATACCCAGCAAGGCATTTGGGGAAGGGCTCATGTTCATCCTCAAGTCCTGGCAAGCCTTCAGATGCAGTATTTCCAAAAGCAGGCTGGGAAGGGATACAAGAGAAGGATGTTAGTATCCAAAGAAGTTTCCCAGCTTCCTATTCTAGCCCCATGTCTTGAGAGAGTTGGGGTGTGATTTCTGGTTGTGTTGTGGTTTCTGGGCACATCTCAATAACCAGCTTTGACTTCATATAAAACTTCTAGAAGGTGTTTCTTTTAGCTGCTTACAGTGTAAATAAGGGGTGTAAAAGTTGCTTCCATGTTGCTTGATTTATAAGGTCTGTTTTTACCTTTTGCTGTACTTCAGCACTATCAGGAACAAGATTTTTCTTTCCTGTTTATTGACCAACAGTTTTGCTGTCCCAAAGGTGTGTGCAGAGTTCTTCACCCGTGGCTGACTTGAAAATCAGCATATTGACTTGGAGAGACCAGATCTGATAATTACAGGCTTTTTTAAAACCCAGGCACTCAGCTGGTAACTGGCCTTCTAGTAACATTGAATTCTGTGGGCACTTCTAGGCAGACTAGACTGGAGGAGTATGCACATTCAGGTGCTGGAAAAAAACAGCTGTATCACCAGCATGCCCTATTCATCGAATCTTTTGTGCATCTCCTATTGTTAAGTATGAGAAGAGATTTCTACCCTGTTTTTGAAAGCAGGATCTTGGGACAAAGCTTCTACTGAATCAGTAGTGCTCATGCTGACATGAGATTCTCCTATACTGGAAGGAATTTAGATGAAGGCAAGATTCTCTGGCAGAATCTGATTTAAACTTGGCAGGGCAAAGTAGTTTTATCTGCATTTGAACCTTCCAGACTGGTGGGGGAATTAATTCGATTAGCCAAAATAAAGACAGCCTCCAGGGTTGCCTACAAATTGCAGATTGTCTCAGGATCACCTAAGCACTTAAGCAAGCCTTGCACAAAAGGATTTTCTCTTGGCTGGCTGTGAGGTTGTCAGCTTGCATGGGCACAGAACATGTGGGGTAAGGGCAGAACAAGCTCTTTTGGGTTTAGGCCAGATCTGTCATCAGTGACTTCTGGTTTACAGCTGCCACAGCTTCGGGGAGGCCAGCAGGAATGGTGTTGTCCATGTGTTTGTCAGGGGTGCCCTTGCAGGAGCACTGCTGTTATGTACTCTTGAGTCACTGAACACAGACTGGACAAAGCCTGGAGACCAACTGGGGGACCTACCAAATCTTAGTTCCCCTCATTCTCAATTTCCACATCCTTTTTAGCTGCTTTTCAACAGCAAGAACAAGTGCTCCTTTGTTCTCTGGAGGGAGGCAGTGACCTTGGTAGACAGGAATGCATGCCACATTCATCATTATGCCTTCAGCACTAGCTTTGTGCCCAGAGCAAAGCAATGGGTGCACTTAGGGGATGTATTCATACAGAACCCCTCCCCTCCAGGACAAGCACTCATTACTTGTATAACCCCATGTTCCTCTGTGAAAAGCAGGATGCAACACTGACTGCCTTAATATGGTCCTGGGTGTACATACCTGGTGTATCTGCCCTGACAGCAGACAGGGTTGGGTACGCAGTTTTTGTTTACTTCTCTCAAGGGCTGCTAAACCAGCCAGCCATTTATTAGCAAGAGAGGGCCAGGACTGCTAGAAGAGCTGCCAACCTTTTTTTCAGCATATTTGGGTCATGTTTACTGTCACTGTCTCTGTTACAGAAAGGAAGCCCTGGAGATGAGAGCTGAATGGGATGGCTGCAGGGCTCTAACCCAAAACCTACCTCGTTTTTTGGGCTGGGATGCTGAAAGATTTTCCAAGGCATAGGCTACTTCTGACCCTTCCTCAGTTGAGAGCTGATCCTTCAACTTCTCCAGCTGTTTAAACACAAGCACAGCAGTAAACTAAATGCTCCATTATGAGGAGCTCCACAGAATGCTGGCAAGCACAGGGCAGCTCAGAAGCAGGAGGTCCAGGCAACCTGGTTGTTGGCATCACTGAGGAAGACAGGGTCTTCCCTGGAGCAGGACCGTTGCAGGAGGATCAACCTTTGGAGCTTTCAAACCCCCTCGTGTCCTCCTCCATTAAGCTGCCTGTTTGGTGACAGCACTGTGGGCACTCTCTGCTCTTTCCCCCAACCTAGGGTGCAAACCCCTGTAGCGAGAAGGCTGCATAGAAGGATATTGCACCACTAATTGTCAAATCACTGCTGGGGAAGGAGGTCTCCAGGCATCCACCTGCTGCAGCAGAGAGCATTGCTTCTCCATTACTCTATGTTGTCCCTTCTCTCCCTTCTCCCGGTTCTTGCTAACTTCCCTTGGTTAGAATGTAGAAAGTCCATGGTATTTCTTCTCCATCGGTAGCTACTCTTTTCTAG
This sequence comes from Psilopsiagon aymara, assembly GCA_024733675.1. NCBI lineage: Eukaryota > Metazoa > Chordata > Aves > Psittaciformes > Psittacidae > Psilopsiagon > Psilopsiagon aymara. The sequence continues at coordinate 74,080 of JANRGW010030147.1, forward strand.
TAGGCTGGGAACATCTGTGGCCCACATCTAGACTTCTCTGGACATGTTACTCCCAGGAAGCCAGAGCTTGGTGTCCCTCAGCACTGGAGCGAGGGACTAGGGTAGGATCTACCAGCCTTTCATCTGGCATGCCACACTGTGATTTTTCAGTCTGAAGTGGAGAGTGCCAAGAGGAGCCCAGCAGGACCTCCAGGATCCATGCGGCCGTGTGGACTTGACCTGAGAAAGAGCAAAAAGGGTTTCCACTGCTTGTGGGGTTTGGGGCACAGTGGGAGCCATGTCAAGGTTCCAGCACTCCTTTCCCTGTGAGAGTGGATGTCGGATGGGCATTAATCTCGCTGTCTGTGTGTGTGTCCACTCTGCTCAGCACAGCAGGGCCCTGACCCTGGGTAGGGCCTCTCTGACTAGTAAAGAGTTCAGGCAAAACTAATTCTGGATAGGCATGCAGTGGCTATCCTGAACTTCAGCCTGTTACCTAACGCAGCCAGCTGATGCAATGCCTAGGAAGGCAGCATGACCTCCTCTTCTCCATCCCTTTTCTTCCATGGAGATTTCCTTTGGCATACATTTTTTTCCTGTCTTGGCCTTCTCTAGCATTCCACTGGTGGCAGAGGGAAGAGCTGCCTCAGCTTGTACTAGGCTTTACTCTCTTTTTATCTTTTCCAGCCTGTGCAGCTGTTTAACCCAGGCTCTGCTTTTCTTTGTGTGATATATGCTTGTATTATAGCAACAGAATGAAAAGTAGAAAGATGCAAAGATAGGAGAATAGGGCATAAAGACAGTATACATAATTCTTCAGCTATTCGTACAACAATATCCATATATGTGTCTCTGTATTTGCTACTCTCACCTTTTCAAACTCTTCAAATTTCTTCGCCAGCTCCCAGTCTGCAAGAAGGAGGAGAGTAACATCAGTATCTGCGTTGCTTCCCAAAGCTCAAATAAAAACCATGTCATTCATTTAACCACTTCAAGGGTTGACAAAAGACCTAGTTATCACCTCATTCCTGTTAGTGATCTCCAAATCTATGGTAGCAGAATCAGTGACAGAAAAGCAGGCTTTCTCTGCTGAGTTCTATGGACTTCACTCTAATTGTCCATTGATGAGGGAGGACTCTATTGTTCACCAGGCTGTAGGAGAATTGGCCCAACAAGGTCACATACTGTATGATGCCAACTCAGATGAACCTCTTTGCCACTTTTTCACTTTTTTTCTGCGAACAGCAAATCTCTAATTCTGGCTTTCCTGTCACTGGCCTTTTATATGAACTCCCACTGCTTTCTTTAAGACTTGTGTACTCTCACATCACCCATTCAGGCAGAAGTTAGAAGACACAGATTTAGCCTAGCATAGCTTATTGCTTTATAAGTCAGCAAACATCAGGTTTGGCAGAGTCAACAGCAGTGAGTGCATAGATTCTACACTTTTGAATGTTAGGGGAGCACAGGGGCCTGGGGACCAGCTTCATAGATTAAATTTAGAGATCTCAAGACTGAGCAGTACTGTACTGGAATGTCAAAAAGATATGAATTAACTGCCCTGAGATATCACATCCAGGACAAGGAAAGGTTACATGCCTATGAACAGTATCTAAAACCTCCAGCTGAATTGGGAAGGGCCTGGACTAACAGTAGGAAAAGCTGCAGGAAGGGATGAGGGATTTCATCCTCTTGAGGACTGAGATACCATATTACAGACTCAAACTGATGTCAAAACCAGTTATTAACAAAAAAAAAAATAAAATATAAAAATAGATGAAACAATGAATGCACCATGACAAAATAAGCTAAATCAAAGCTGAGTGAGTGGACTACAGCAGCTCTCCTAGGAGGGGAGCACAAAGTGATCAGCAGCTTTAAGTGCCAATTTTGGAAAAAATGCACTAAACTAAGCAGAAGGGCCAGGAAAGAGCTGAAGAATGTCTCTGCTGTGCCTGACAACAAAGCCAAAACCCAGCCCTGGAGCTTCCTCCTTTGCCTGCTCCTGACATGGCAGCAGGCATTGATCTGCATCTCCAAGAGGATTTAAGATATAATTTCCCCTGATTTCAGGTAAGACTTCAGCACAAAGACACATTGCCAGACTTAGGTTTTTTTGAAAAACATTTGAACCTGAGTAGGCAAGGGAGAGCTGACCGCCTTTCCAGTTTCTCCTTTGAGAAGGAAACAATTCAGTTGAAAAATCCTGAATATTTTATGACTGATATTAATCCAGCAGAAAAAGCAGAAGTTCCTAACCAAATCCATTGCATCAGAGCTTGGTTTAAGAGATAGTCTGGGTATGGGCTGGGATTTGGGAGGTGGGAGCTCTGTTTCTCGTGCTGCCAGCAATGACCTCAAGCAGATTCCTTTTAAGAATGTCTTTATGTATCCATAAGTTAAAGACACCCAGGCCTGCAGATCTACAAATCAAAAGTGGCACTTAAGAGATGATTATTTTATTATTATTGCTACTATTATTATACACATTTTTACCTCTTTCAGAATTTCAAGTGCATGCTTTGGCTTAACTTTCTGCAAACAGCAATCTTGGCCAATGACTGCAATGAACAGAAAATGAGCAGTGGTTGAAATTTGGAACAGATTATCTCAAGCAGGGGGAAGGAAGTTAATTTATGGATGCAGCCTTGAGAAACTGCCTGCTGTAAATCCTCTGTCTGTGCTCTGCTCAGAGATTCATTAGATTCAATTGTCTGGCATAAAATGCAGCCTTTCCTCTAGGAGCAATAAGTGCAATAATCCATAAACCAATCGTAAAAATGTTATTTCTTGAATGCATCCCCTTTGCAAGAAGAATGCCTTGCTTAGAACAAGGATTTGATTTATCTGTGTTTATTTGTTTGTCCCAGGATTGTTTAACCACTGCTTCCCTGCATTAACAAGGAGATGGGGAAGAGTACCGAGTGATTTTGACAAATGGATTTTCATAACAAAATGTTTGCTGGGCCCCATTCTTGGCTGTTTTCACAAGGAAGATCCCTGCTCCAAGACCACCACATATAGCCAAAACCCTCCCATCCCCGGTGGCCGTGGGAATAGCTGACCCCTGAAATCCATATGGTAGTTGTGATTGCTGTGCATAGTGTCACAGACAGACCAAATTTTCTTTAGTGTGTCTGAGTTTAGCCACTTGCAGGTGGCTTTAAATTTGGTGTCTGTTCACAGAGCACAGACAGGAAAATCCTCCACATGATCCATCTTTGGTCTCTGTGCTGTGTGGGAAAAGCCTGTTGTCCCAATCTCCTCCAGCAGTAGCAGGGACTTAGGCTAAGATAGGAGCTCCCAATACCCATGTCCCAGCCTACACCTGATCCCAAGGGATTGATCTCAGCCGTATGATCTCTGCAATCCTGTCTCTGCCCCACTGCCCCATATGCTCACAAGATGCTGCTGGTTTTAGCATGCCAGCAAGACACTGAGCTGCATCTCAAAAGCAAGTGAGGTTGTATGGAGTGTGGTTGGAGAGGTGACTCCCAAGGCTGGCCCATGCAGTATACAACATCTCAGGGATAGCAGGGGCACAGCGACTCAGCAACACCTCTTCTTTCTATTACTTTTGTGCACGCACATGCATCACTGCCAGCTCAGTGTTAAGTGTCTGAGGATCTAGGGTGCATGTTTTGGGGCAGCTTTATGTCGCATTGCAAAAGCATGTCCAGGAGCTCCATGATGAGGAACATCTCACATTCATCGCATATAGACACCATACTGGGTGCTTCTGCTTTCTCAGCAGTTGGCATTTCTGAGAAACCTGAGAAGCAGGTTCCTTGCATTTATGCAAAGACGGATTCAAGAGGATGAGATCTCTGATCATGTTCACTTACCAATATTTTCTGGTCTCGGCCATGCAAGTTTCTTATTAAGAAGCAGAGTCAGCAGTGTTTCCTCATGATTTGTGTCTTCTCTCTCCGGAAGCACTCGGTTATCTGCAGCACATAAAACAGAGGTTTCTCAGTCTCTAGTGATAAAATGAATGGATCCCAGCCCCCAATATTAAACCAAAAATTAAGTAGGCTGATAAGCAGAAGGAAAACATCTCCTATCAGCACCTGTCCTCTTGCCCATCAGGGTGGAAAGACCTCTGGGGAAGAAGAAGATGTGTGAGCATAGAATAAAATGTCCAGGCAGTGAGGGCTGCACAGTGAAAGGGTATGGAACAGGGGAGCCTTCCCTGTCAGCTCTGGGCTGCTGGCCAGTCTCACTGCAGCCTCATCAGCATGGCTGGCTGCAGAGAGCTTGAGCCATCACCTTGATTTAGACATTCCAGACCTCTTGTGTAGTGGATGCCTCTGCAAAGCCAGCCAGGAATCCACGAGATCTTCTCGAAACTACAGGTGTTACCTCACTCACACCATTCACCTTCTCAGGGCCAAAAGAGGTGGGAACTTAACCCTCATGAGCGCTGACGTGTGGGTACCACAACTGAAAAGCCTTGCAGCTCTGCAGTCTATTCTTGCACTCACTCAGCCTTGGGGCTGCTCAATCTGATTGTCAGTGGTATCACGGGATTCCTCTTGAACAGAGCCAAAGTGTGGAGGAACTTAAAGCAGCCTCTTTATTTATGAGGAAGCATCTTACAGCAGTTGTAGGCCATGCAGAATCTTTCTCTTTTCCAGGGAAAATCTCTCCAAACTGCTGTCCTAAAGCAATCTGGATTTCTTCATGAGGCCTCTTTAGGGAGCTTTCTCGGTGGTTTTGCTTTAGTGGTTGTGGCTATGCCCTCAAATGAATGGTTGGGAAGGTCAAGGGTTTAACAGAAACCAGCGGACACACAGGATGAGACTAATCAGAGCCCTAAAGGCTCTCAGATCCTCCCAGCTCTGATGAACAGATTTACAGAATAATCTGAAACTTTAATTTTGCATTTGTTTTTGAGAATGACAGAATGGGCGCCAGACTTTACAGGGAGAATGGTCATTCCCCAAAACCATTGGTCTGAGCACCCCTGCCCCATGCCCAGATCCTACAAAGCCCTAGAAGACGCCTAGATTTCCAGAACTGGAAACTACAGAAAAGATTATTTTCTCTTCTTCCAGGATCTTTAGGATCTGCTCACTCCATCCAAGGAGGTGACAGGGGAAGAAATGGTCTCGTATAGCCATCAGCTCTTCATTGGTGTGATGCAATTATTTCTGATACACGAGACAAAACATTGTAACAGATGAGTCTTACGGATGCTCAAGAGCGTATTGGAATCAGCTCCATTAGCTAAAATCACATAAATCTGCAGAAGCAGAGGAGTCCCATCCAAAGTGATGCTCCAAGTATTTGGCCAGACTCAACCCTGCTTCACGCTGCAGCTGAAGCCTCTGGTCCTGATTGTGATCCCTAGAAAAAAACCCAAGGGAGCTGGTAGAGCTACATGCTGTGTAAAACTCGTGTGGAGTACTCTAAACCCCATTCCTAAGTCTGAAAGACAGTTATTATTCTAAAATAGCTACTTCTAGTCATTTGGGGGATTTGCTACAGAAAAAAACACCCTATAAACACTCCAGTAAAAACTAAAGGAAGCAGTATGTAGGTAAAGTGGTTTCAGTAATGTTTTGGTTGACATTTCAAAAATAAATAGGTGATATAAGAGGAAAAATAATTTGAAAAGCAGTGTTACTTTCAAGCCTATATTTAGCATATCTTTTTCTTATTTCCGCTGCCAAGTCTCTTTAAGAAAGAAGATTAATGATTGACATTTCCCTGCAGAGCAAGTTCAAGCAAAGATTAATTTAAATCATGGGAGAACATATAAAAAGAAGTTTTGTGAATAAAAAAGTTCAGCAGCACCCTACTACTGATATTTATGAGCTGTCAAATCTCATATGGTACATACCGGAATTGCTACTCTGTGGTATTTTAATGTTTTTCTTTGGAAATTTTCTTTTGGGAGAGAAAGGGCTACCCCTACCAGATTTCACCAGATCTTATATTTTTACTGATTAGTGGAATATAGCATATGATCAACTGCAGACAAGAAGGACAGCTTTAGCTTATGCTAATATGAACAAGTCTCTGGGTAGCACCCATGTTAACCTTTTAGTACTGCTCAAGGTTAATTTTATTTTCTTTCACACTTAAGCAAGTATTGCATTGGCCACGACAAGCAGCAAAGCAAAGCAAAAATATTATCACCTACCTGTGTCGTCTTCCAGCTTACCTTGTAGTAAAAAAGGCTCTCCATGTGTAGGTGGGATGTACACAGTCATGGTCCAGATGGCTAGCACCCCAAGGAACAGCTGGACAGACCACATCTTCTCCATGTTCCCACTACCCAAAAGCATTCTTCCTTCAGGCACGGTGGAGGACTTCAATGCAACCCAGTGCCAGATGAGCTCACTTTTAAGAGGCAGTGGATGTGCCGTGATTGCAAATGGCCTTTGGAGGAGGGGAGAAAAATATCTCTGGAGACATAATTCAACCTGTCAATATGATTCACTCCTTTGGGAGTGGACAGAACAACCCAGTTACAGATGTCAGATGGAACCTGTTCAATATATCTCATATCAGACTGATCTAATGAATTCTGATGTTCCCAGAGGCATGCACTGTGCACACACGTTGATATACATTCCATATGTACATACATTAAAAGTATTTTCTGGTGGCTGCTCCTTTAATAGAGTTCAGACACAAAGACTCCCACATTAGCAAGGAAGATTTGTCTAACGTACAGTTGCCATATGTTACCAATTTGGATGGAATTAGTTTAATGGATTTTTGTAATTTATCCTCTCACTTCCTAGTGCCTATATTAATTAATGTGAGCTATAATGAGTGCTGAAGTGGTGGGAAACAGAAAGGGAGAGCTCTTTTCATTTAACTGATTGGAGGATGTTGAGTGCGTCTCACAGTGACTTATAGCTTTGTCAACGGAAAAGGCATCACACCCTATTTTGGGATTATGTCTGAGTGGGGGAGTGCAGATTTGGCAGCAGATATGGAATACATCAAGGATGGGTAACTGTCTTCAGTTTTTTTTGAGGAAAAGAAGAAGTGGAAGGTCAGATGCTGGTTCTGGCTGCACAGCCATATTTTATTAGTTCAGAGCAAAGCACTGAGTATTGAGGTACATTGCATATATTCCATGTCTTCTCAGGAACCCTATTTGTTGCTTATCCATCCCTATTCATCAGGGACCTGCTACAAGTTTTTATTACAACTTTACCAAGGAAAATGTCATAATAGTAACAGTGCTAAGCTTTGTTCTTCACTTCTGCTTCTTCTGCAGAACTGAATCATCTGTACTTGTCATGGTCTAACCTCAGGCAGCAACTAAGCACTAAACAGCCACTCACTCCCGCTCATGGTGGGATGGGAGAGAGAATCAGGCCAATCTGATTTGTACATACACTCCTAGTGACTCACTTTGTGTGCCTTTTTGACACCACATTATGCCAGATTACCCAGCATAGCTTCTTCCTCTGATGGTACCTGCACTTCATCTTGACTAAAAGACAGTATGATTTCCATATTTAGGCTTTTGGCTTCTAGTTCCCAGCTCTCCCTACAACGCACAGTGCTGTAGAATGACTAGCCTTTTAATATCCCTTTACATATTTACTTTTTACTAAAAAATAGCGGGAGAGAGGCTCAGATTTTTGCAAGAAGCGCCTATGAAAATGAATGTGATGCTTCTATTAAGCAATACTTGTCTACTGAGAAAATATTCCAAAATTTTCCCTGCAGTTATGATATGATAATATGTATAAATAAATCAAACATGACTTTTCCCTCAGTCTTGTGAATTGGCTGAAACACTCCCCTTCTTCACGAAGTCTGGACTGAAGGACAGCTTTGTCCTAATGGGAAGACATTTCCTGCTGCCTCTACGTCCCTAAGATGCCTGTTTCAAACTGCTCACAGGTGAGCAGTCTCCATGAAGCAGAGGCCATAATTTGATGAGCACCAACTTGCACAGGAGTCCAAGGTGGACGATACTAGCTCTGACTCAAAACTGTATCCTTAAGAGAAGGTCAGGTCTGCTTTACTTGGTATTAAATAGGTTTCCAGGTCCCTATCAGTCTATCTTGAGATCTGCTGTAAAACTGACTTTGCCCTGATGCAGAAGATGGGTTTCCCCATCTCATCTAAGTTTATGCAGGATCCACAGACTGACTTTTTTTTCATACCCTTGGCTATAAGGCATCAAAAGCTAGGCTTTTTCTGGAGGATGAGCTATTCTCTGAGATTTCCTCTTTCACTGTGGAAAAATTCAATTCTGGGTCACTGCAACTTTTAAGCCCCCAAAAGCAAAGTGTGCCAGTGCTTTCAATGAGGGTCTTGGTGAAGAAGAGGAACTGCCAGTCTACATTTACATACTAGAAGGGAGATTACTGGATGCTGTAAGGGATGGATGCTCTGATCAGGTTGGTGGGTGGGTGGGTGGATAGATACCTGAGTACTGCTGCCAGATATTAGTGGACTTTTTGCATTTGTTGCAGTTATGAGGGTTGATTTGCAGTGTTGGTCTTCTATAAGATTCCATCTAGAAAATTCCTTTGCTTTTAGCCCATTTGTGTGAGTGCTGGAAACACTATTATATTTTATTGGTCTTACGTATTTTATTCCCAATAGGAAAACAGCATTGTCTCCATATCCCCCTTATTACTTCATTATCCATAACGTTTTCTACATCACCCACTGAGCATTTTTGTCTAGAGCTCAAAGATGGTGGGAATATCTCTACCTCCTATGGCATCAGTCTGTTTAAGCCTCTTCTTGCAGAAGTTTCTTTTTTCATAGAGCCATGCAGACTTCAGGTAACCAAGCACAATCAAACTGGAAAACTGAAAAGGGTGGACAAAGCCGATAGGTCTAGAAGGCAAGAATGAAGAAGTCTTAGCCCAAACAGATGCCACTAAACTCAGCTGCATCAGCTGAGCTTTAGACATGAGTACATGTATCAGGATCCTGAAGGTGTTAACAGTCCCAAGCAGCCTCACCTGAGGCCTCTATCACTCTCTCTGACCATAGGCTGAGGAACCCTATTTAAGTTAAGCCCTGAGGTGCTTTTACTTTTGCTTGGGCTGTGTTGGATGAATGCTGGTCTGCAGCTCATCTATATCTTTTTCTGTCCATTACCCCTACTAGTCTGGACCCAGGTGTGCAAGTTAATTTCTCTGTTTGACCTCAAATGTGTTCCATCACTGTGGACCTGTCTGGTTGCCACTGGATTGTGTTTGACTCTGGTTGCTACTATCAGGCCTGGTTCTGACAAGTAGCTTCACTTCCAGCTTGAATCTGGATCTGTCTAGGCTTTCCTGATCATTGGAGCTCCTCCTGGCTGAATCTGGTTGCTGTCTCTGGGCCTGCTCTGCTTGCATCCCTTGGGATGAGTCCCTGTTCTGCTGGCAGCATCACTGCACTTGGGTCTCTATTCCTTAGGGAGAAGCTGGCCCTTGCTGCTCTTGGAGGTAATCTTCCTCAAGATGTTCAGCTTCTTTGTGTGCATAGACTCCTCTGTCAGGTAGATTTGCAGATATTGGGGCAGTGAAGGCTGTCAGGTACATTATATAAAATACCAGTTTCTCTGAAGTCACTTTGGGCTTTGCTGTTAGGAATAACAAAGCTAGAGCTGCCTTTCGAAAAGACGCAGTCTCCAAATAACCTAACCTTGATTTAATCCCCAAACAATAACTCTTACGGCTTCAGAATAAGCCTCAGACAAGGGGAATTTGGTGTGGGTTTAGAGTGGAGGAGTGCAGGTGACAGTGTTGAGCTGCTCGAAGGCAGAACATGAAAGGGCTACTTTTTGGAGCCAGCTTGGAATGGCAGCTTTCCAGACCACTTTGTATGTTGTACATCTGGGAGTTGGAGAGTGAGAATATTCTTATTTTTCCCAGACCTTCCTGAAAGTGCATGAGAACATCACATGCATCATGTATTTCAGGTGAACCTCAACAGCATCAACAGGTTTTGCTATGGTCTTCAGTTAACCACAGTTTGCTTGGTCTCAAAGCAAACAACCTGCTGTGAGAGGACCTGTCAGGGAAGAGCCTTTACTTAAGGTTGGAAGAATAGGCATATGAACTCTCTTGCAACCTCTGTACCAGGCTTAAGACTTGGCTGCAATCAGCTGGTCTCAGCTGTCAGAGACAGGATGTTTTACTCTAGTGCATATAGGGAGGCTCCTGTATCATTGCTTTTTTGCCTAGAGTGTTTCTAAGAATAAGATGAGAGTGGGGAGCAGCAGCCCCAGCAAAGCAGGGAAAGGTTAGTGAGCTTTTAGCAGGCAGAAAAAGGGAACTGCCCTCACAGCAGAAATGAAGTGAGCTTCACACACAATGCCAGAAAGGCAGAAGTCATTTTGCTCCTCCTCCTGGTTAGTGACTTATGGTCTACCATGTGCCTCTTTCACTTCTGTCAATTTACATGCCCAACAAATTGTTTCCATTTTCTGTAGCCAAGCACTTTCTCTCTTTCATAGCATCTGCCTTTCTTGCCTGTATCATCATTGTAGACCTGGCACTATTTATCTCTTCTATGTTCTTGTTGCATCTATCTGCCCCTTTGTGTCTCCAACTGTGCTTCACCTGGTAGAAATCAGAGTAGAAGGTACTGAAAACCACCCTGTCCTATTTAGCCCTCATCCCTTACACATTTAATATCTGATTTCTCCTCTACTTCTTACTCCTACCCTAGAGTGAACTTGAGAAAACAAAGCACACTCCAGTCCTATTATTTAAAGTGCCACTCAGAGGTGGTCGAATACTCTGCTGATGTGTGCTGCAAAGTCCTTGACAGAGTGGCCTGACTGCAGAAAGGAATTAAAATATTGTGCACATAAGCCAGGAGATCAGTCCCTCCTTGCAGCTCCCTGAGAGGAGGGAGTACATAATGGGAAGGGAGGTGTAGTTATGAGATTCTCTGTTCCTTGGGGGACTGTTAAAACCAGTCAATATTTATGAAGCTTTTAGTCTGACTCATGTAATTTGCTCCCTTTTCTATGTGCTTTTCTTTGGGATTCAGCTGTTGCTTTGCATGGTACTGCCATAAAATCAGATGCTATGGTTTAACTGTATGCTTGTTTAGAGAAAAGGGAAAGGTCCATGAAAGACTATAAAGCAAATCAAGTTGCCACCTTACTGCAAGCAACCAAGGGAACACACAGAGGGAAGCATCACCAGCTCGCATCAGATGAGCATTGTGCAGAAGAGGAACAGTTCCTCGTGGTTAAGGCAGCAGAGGGTAAGAAGTGCAAATGGCCTGGCTTTTACATTCATTGTGGGGGTTGTCAGGAAGCCACTCAACTTTTCAGAGAACAAGCCAGCTCCAAAGTATCCTCCTGGAGTGAAGGACTGAAAAAATAATGCAGGAATGTGAAAGCATTGGATGTGGAAGGAGGCATCCCGTGGAGAGAAAGCAGTGAGCAGTCAGTTGTGGTGCCATTCTCACCTCTGCCTCTTAATCCTAGAGGAGCTGGAGCACCTCCTCTAGACTCAGCCTCTCATCCCTACCGACTGTGGTTACTTGGCTGAGGTTCCTAGTGAGGAGATTAATGCAATACAGAAACATTTTCTGGTTTGAGATGTGCTGTGATTTGCTGGTCTCCAAGTAATTTCCAGCAGTGTTCCTGAGTGGTAAATACTAGTGTGGCTGGGTAGGGATTAATACGATTCCAGCACCAGGCGAGCATCCTGAAGAGGCTTTGTCCAGAATGAGTTAGTTATAACATCAGATTTACCCTCAGCTTGGCGCCCCCCTCTGTTCTGACTAACCTTCTGCAAGCCTTGTGCCCATCCTGGATGATTGTGAGCAGTGTCCTTGGACTTGGCAAGGACATCAAGTGTTTAGTAATGCGGGGAGGTGTCTTTACAAGAGTAGTGTCACCTACATAAGCTAGTACTCCAGTAAAGCAATGGAAGTAGGAAAGCTGAGAGTGATTTGGAACAGAAGCCTGCCTGGCTTTCTGGAGAGCCTCTTCATTCTCCATCATGAGGTAAGAAAGCAGCACATGGCCAACAAGAGGTAATTTTTAGAGCTGGAACTTGCCCTCCACAAATGTGGCTACAAACACATCACCTTGACAGTAGAGGCAGACTTCACCTTATTAATTCTTTCTAGAAGGTGGGTAACAGCAGTCATTATCACTTTTCCTGTGGGCACACAAAGCCAGGAGGAACCCAAAGTGGTGGCCGTGGCACATGGCTTCTGATGGAGCTTGCCATTATCTGCATGGAGGAGGAAAAGTAAGGGCAACCAAGTATAAGATGCATTATATCTACTGAGTAATAGCAGGCTGTGCCAGGCACACTCAGCTTGACTCCAGGGAGCTGATGCATCTCCCCAGTGAGGTGGATACCCTAGATGGGTCACCAGAAACCCAAATGTGGATATCAGTGTGGCAGTTGGGATGGACTAATGAATCTGGCTTCTGGATAAAATTGCTAGGATAGCAGGGCTGGTTCTGGGATAGCTTCTGCTGAGCTAGCACACAGGGCACTGCCTGCCTGCATGGAACTACATATTCAGAAATCTTTATTTCCTCAGAAGTTTTGAGGCTGTTGGGGTGAGGCACTGTGTCCTACAACCAGTAAAATTTGTTGACTGCTGTACAAGCTAATGTGGACATGGCAGCTTCCAGCGTGACCTTGAAGGAATCAGCTACCTCTTGATTTTGTTGTTGTTGCTGCAGGTGTTAGGCTGATGATGCTCAATACTACCTTCATCAACAACCCCTGTGAGGATCCTTTGGTGTGATCAGCAACCATTGTATGGGAATAAGTGTATGCATCCATCTCTGAACTTTCCCCTGAATTTTGCACACTGTGTTCTACTTTGACCAGCCATTCTCAGTAAGTCTAAATTGAGTGCAGACTGCACATATACTACTTTGAATAACATAGCCGCATAGACAAGGCTGGGTGATTTCCTGCTGAAAGTGCTGGTTGGGGCACTTTAAAGGTTGTGGAGGTCTACCCTATCTGTCAACTTTCACACTGCTGTTCCTCTTTCTCACTCTTTCTTCTCTCAGTTATTATCATCTGGCTTTTGGTTTATTGAGAAATGCTACCCATTTTTTTTTTAAACTCTCACGGCAGGTCACCCAAGAGAGGGCTTAGAGGGTATACAGATCTGAATTGTTTTGAAGAAACTTGTGTAGGCAGCCATAATCTCTGCATTTTTGAAAGCCTGTCTTCTTAACTAGCTTTTCATTTGCACCCAGGGCTTCTGACACTGTGATACTTCTGCACATTCAAAATAGTGTTTTGAGTGAACACTAATACTTTGTGGGTGTAAACTGGCATGTACAAAATCATGACTTGAAATGAGGGATCCAATTGTGACCATGAGACATATCCATTCCTCACCTTCTGGCCTGCTTGCCAGCCTGCAGCTTGGGAAACAAAGGTGGCAGAAGGGATAACACAGGATTTTGGTTGGTTGGTTTTAGTTTGGTTTTTTTGTGTGTTTGTTTGGGTTTTGGTTTTGGCTTTGGTTTGTTTGTTTATATATCTATATATATCCAGAAAAGGATTGTCAGGTGGAAATCAAAATAGGTGATTTTTAGGTAGATCTAGAAATCTTTTCAGAGTGGAATATAGCAAACTCACTGCTAAGCAAGAACTGCATTGACTTCAACCCCCATCACACTCCCTTTAGCAATGCTAGCATGATGAACTTCCATCCAGGTAGTTGTGACTGAATAGCTGAGAACTGGCCAAGTTGCTTCATCACTATCTGCCATATTTGTTAGGCTTCTTACACCTCCATGTGTGGATTTGCAGGCAGCTCCCAGCAGAACACTGGGTGAATAATATACTGTTCTGGTGGGTTCTGTTCTTCTGACATGTAAGATTAAGGAAAGATGCACAGTGAATGAGGGAAGAAGTAGCAAATGTACCACTTTTGGTATTACTTCTTGCTTTCATTGGTAAAAGAAAATTTTTGGAAGACATTTGTTGTCTTTTGCTGAAGTGAAACTTAACACTTTCACTTGGAAAAAAAGATCACTAAAACTAAAACCCTTGCAAATGTATTTGTGAAATTGTAGGCAGAGAAGCAGAGTTAATTTGGACCTTGCATTTTCTGGGGTAGCTTGCCCAGCATCCATGCATGTAGCAAAGCTGTGAGTAGCTTCATACCTGACTTCAGATTGCATGAGTTCTCTCCACAATTTGAAAGCCAGTAAAAACTCTCTCTCTGTAAATGCATGACTCACGATTTTTCTAGTACCCCTCATTATGTTACATGTAAGCTCAAGTTTAGTTTCCTATTTGTTCATTCTTTGTAATCATTCTATTCATTACCGCTGGTGTGTTCTATAATAACTTAATCCTTGCAGGCTCCTACTCTCCTTGTTCTTCAGGGAGCCTGAATTATCACAGGCACTGTTCAGCTGCCTATGGAAATTGCACACCTGCTTCTTAGTGTTCCTTGCCAATGCTATAATGTTTGCTTCCTCACATCGGTTCCTTCTGGCACAGGATTTCAAACCTCCCTTGAAGTGTCTTAGCTTAGAAATGCAGGGAGGTTAATAACTGAGGTGTCTGGGTTTTTTCCCAGTGTGTTTTCCCCCTGTGTCCCTACATCACCTGTCCCTCAGAAGACCCTGCAGCATCCTGCAGAGTTGATAGCAAATCCTATTTGAGACCCCAAGCCTTGATTTTTATTTATTACAGGCAGAAAATGCGATCCTTGTGACCTCTAAGCTTCCTGAAGATAGAAAGGAGCCTTATGCTGATTTTTATACCAAGAATTTGACTTTGCAGAGAAAAAACAAAAGCGTGTGTCCTCAGCTCAGGTGAAAAGGAAGGTCAGTCCTCTGGCATCAGTCACCACTGACCTACAGGTTTTAGACATGGGTTTGTGCAGCATCTGATATCATGACAGACACAAACCCATTTTTCCCCATCCCTTTTCACTGACCGTTAACTGCTGCACACATCTGTAGAATGTAGAATAATTATCTTACATGCGTATTTCTACAGCAGCCTGATCAGTTGGAAGTTAGCCTTGCCATTGTTAAGGAAGCTAACGAAGACTGTTTTGTTGAAAGTTAACATTTTGTTGAATCCTAATTTATTTCACAGTTGTTGTTATCCTGTTGACCTAATATGACAGCAGGAGACTTGGAAAGGTGCCCAGTTTATTTAAGGAGCAGGCACAAAATTATCTCTCCCTGTGTACAGAAAGAACTTAGCAGCATAAGGCACTCCTTGCTCCTGATCCCAATGCTCTGCCTGGCTGCTCCTACCCCTAACAGCTCATCATGGCTTTTCTGAGGGCCAGTCAAGACCATGTGGCTTTTGTCTGCTTTTAACAGCTCCAGCCTCTGCTTTACACATCTCCTCCCAAATGTTTTCAATGCTGTGAGAGCTAGGAAGTGTTGTGTGGTGCACCAGCACCACAAACTGCATGCACTCCAGGAGTGATGTGTTTGGGGGCAGGATAATATATATGGGGGCAGGTAGGGTATGTACGTAGTCCTGGGGATCCCTGGGGTTTAGGACTTCAGTGGAGGCACAGTCCCAGCTGCAGCATCATCTCTGAGCCCCTGCCCACAGCTGGAACTGCTGAAGCACACTCCTCACTGGTCATGGTGTACTTGGTACATGGGGTTTGGCAATGGAAAGCGCAAACAAGGCACACAAAGGTAGGACAAGGATCCAGAGTCACAGCCTGCACGAAGAAGAAGTCCCTCTGGATATAAGGAGAAAAATCACAGTAAGCAAAGAACTGAAGAGAAGCTCAGAGAGGTGGTATGATGTCCAGTCCTGGAGATTTTCAAAACTCACCTGGAAAAGGCACTGAGCATTCTCATCAGATTTTGAAGCCTGTGCTGCTCTGAGCAGAGAGTGAGACTAGAACTGTGCAAATTCACTCCTGATTGAAGTTACTCTGTGAAAGAAGAATTAAAGGTGTGTGCCATATAATTCAGCTTTCCAGTTGCTTTGGTCCTGTGAAATTATATGGGCTTCTCCTTCAACAGAAGCTCCTGTGAGATTAAGTACCTGCTTTGATAAAAAGATTGAAGTGTTGTCTTATTATCTTAAAGTGGTTAGTTGAGCCAGCTTTATTTGGATTCATCTACTCACTGTAACATAAACCATTTGTCAAGCTAGATGCTGTACAATTTGCACAGAAAAAGCTGATGTCAGTCTAGCAGAACAAAACCCTCCCATGCTGCTTAGAAGCAGCTTTTAGACACAAGTGAGAGTCGAGAGGGCAATTTGAGATCCACCACAATAAGGTGCCCTTTGGGAGCATAAGATGTCATAATGCTGTAGTGCTAGCATTACTTCAGCAACTAGTTCCCTAGAGCCTGTTTAATTCCCTCATCCTCAGTCCTGCTGAGGTCAGTTTTGGGTTTTGTAGCTGTCTTTTAAACTTCCTGCAGTCTTCAAGTGATTTATCTTCCAATCTCAGAAACTTCATTAGAATACATCTCGAAAATCAAACTCAGATGAGAGGGAAATACAGTGTCAAGAATGCAAAGAAAGGATTTTGGTGTGTAGGACCCTGTCTTTGGGAACAATGTTGACAAATGCTGTTCACTGTTTTTGCTTGTGTTACCCCTCCCAGAAGCCTGTTCCAACCTTTCTGTGCTCTGACAGCTGGACATGTTTCCCTCAGTTCCAGCACCAAGAAAATACTGTCACTTATGCTGTCACCCCTGTATTTTCCTTGGGTCCTGGCAGAGCTCACGGTCCAACTGCTATCACTGAGCTTTAGCAGATCTTGTGAGAACAAATAAATCTGCATGATTAAGGGAACCATAGGAAGGCATGAGGTGCTACATAATTTATGTAGTAGAAACTGAACCCAGGAACCTCACACAACACTGCTGTGACCCTGAGCATGAGGTATCAGATCTGTCTTCAGTGAAGCTGCACATAGCCAGGAAGAACACAGCCCTCTCTTAACAGCAGCCAGTCACATCAGACCAACACAGTACCTCTTGAATGCAGTGCAGGTTATGACTAATTTATGTTGCTGGATTTGGCCCTAGCCAGGCAAATTAATATGATACAAATTAATTACTGAAGACTAGAGCAAATAGTTGTATGCATAGAGTAAAACACATGATTACCAAGATATGCAGCTTAAAATTTGTGTTCATAAATGTAGAGTCAAAGCGGGTTCTGTTGTATTAAAGCTGCTGCGATAATGTGAACACCTTATGCTTTCACCTTCTGCTGCTTTGTATATACTACCTTTGTATATTACCTTATACTAAGATAAAGGCAGAAGAAAACCATATACCAGTTTTAGAAAGCTGTGACCTGTGTCAGATCAGTATATTCTGTGCCACTTCTCCTGCATATACCTGGTTGCTTGGCCTCTTTTTTTGTCCACTAATCAATGCTTATTCAGCAACCAAAAAGCTTGATTAGTAAAAGGTGAAGGATGGCTGGAGGAATAGACTGAGTTTGGAATATACTGAGTTCAAATATAGGAGAAATCAGAAATGGACTTTAAGACTCTTACTTGTTATGGAGTTGGCTGCAACCATGGGGATTATTTGCAAGCCATCTGGTTGTATCTCTTGTGTGAATGACAGGGGATTTAGAAGGAGGAGCTGAGTCTCTTACAGGAGATAATCTGTGTGAGTTGCCCCTTGGAGGGACAAGACCCCATAAATAGCACCCATGTGTATGGTCACAGGGACCATAGTACCTTGTAGCAAGGGTCATCCTGGGCACTACTCACCTCTTGGGAAATGGGTATAATCGCCTTCTAGGCAGAGGGCTTGTCAGCTCTCAGCGTATGTCAGCGCACAGAGATGTGTGCTAGGTGTGAGTAAGTGAGAGGGGATCAATACACACAGACAATTTATTGACATTTTATGTGGAAAAGCCTGTGTAGATGATAGAAAAGTAAAGGCAGTCAGGTTAAAGATAAGGTCTATGCATACCAGCTTTGAAGATGATGAAGGACTGTTTGAAAGGGGCAGAATTAAAGATAAACAGTTCCTGAGTTTTGGAAAACAGGACCAAAAAGTTCTGGAGTAGCACAAGGCTAACCGCTAACCGTCTGGAGATGTTTTTTTTTGTTTTTTTTTTTTTTTTTTTTTTTTTTTTTTCCCGTCAGTTTTTTCCATGTTTTTATTTTTTAGTAAAATTGATATTTTATTTGCAATTTTTTTTCTGAGATCTGAAATCCCACTATGTCTCCCTCTCAGCTCTTGTCCTAGTTGTCTAGGAACTCCCTGGAGCCTGTTGAAGAGAGGGAGCAGAAGGGCTCTCCCCATCCCTATATCCTGTACTCACCATAGTGTAGGGGACACAGGACATTAGAATAGAAGCTGGAGGCCACTCATTTCAAACGTGGTAATACCGACTTTATCAGCTGCATGCATACTCCTGAGATACATGTTTATTTATGATCAAAACATTAAACAGTTGGC
The DNA here is from genome assembly GCA_024733675.1 of Psilopsiagon aymara. NCBI lineage: Eukaryota > Metazoa > Chordata > Aves > Psittaciformes > Psittacidae > Psilopsiagon > Psilopsiagon aymara. The sequence goes on from JANRGW010030147.1 coordinate 92,420, forward strand.
ATGAGTATTCAATTGTACTGAATGGACAAGTTCTGATATCCCTAAACCCCAAATCCTCTTCCTTTTATCTCCTCCTGTTAGTCCAGAAGATGTAATCTTACGCTGTTTTTTTGCTGCTGGAAAACAAAGGTGAACTGCAATTGTGAGTCCTCCCCATCTCTGCGGAAGGCTGGCTCTAACCCTTACGTGGCAGTGTGCTATTAGGGTTCAAAGGCCTCAAGGTGCTTCTTGGCTAGAAATCTCTTGTCTGCACTGCTTTCCTCCAGATGTGGCCATCCCAGCAGGCAAACTCATCCTATCCCCCTTACATCCCTCTCCCTGAAGGGGTCGGGCTAGCCACTGGGCAGTCGGCTCTGCTGAAGGCACGTTTTCGCTTCCCAGGCCGGCGGCACACATGCGGGTACTGGGGACAGATGCCTCTGGAACGGGGAAGAAGGGGAAGAGACCCCGCGTTCGGCACGGCAGAGCTCCGGGGCCCCGAGCTGTCCGAGCGGTTTGAAAAGCCGCTTCGACGGCAGTAGGGGACCCCCCGTCTAAAGAAAATAAAATAGTGAAATTAACCATAAATAAACGCGCCCGGCGGCTGCCTCCCGGCCCGCTGGAGGCTGGAGAAGGGAAGGTGCGAAAGCCGCAGCGCAGCCGTCCAGCTGCCGGGAAGGGGGGCCGAGGGGCGGTGAGCGGTGGCCCCGCCCCGGCGCTTTCTGTCCCCTCCGCCGCGCCGTACGACCGGGCGCTCCGTCTCCATCCACTGCCAACTTTGTACCGCGGGGTGCGGGCGGCACCGCCGCGGCTCTGCCCTCACCTCACCCGGGGGGCGAGGGACCACCCCACAATGGCCGGGATCGGCATCGATCACTCCAAGCTGCCCGGAGTCAAAGAAGGTGGGGGTGACCCTCGGGGAG